>JABFEA020000110.1:29343090-29360105 GCA_019775915.2 Cyphomyrus plagiostoma
TCTGTATACTATAAGAAAGTAGATAGATGGGTCGAGTACCAATTGAATTAGTAGCGCTTCGAAAGTTACAAAATCCTCTATAATTTTGGGTTAAATTTTTAACAATGAGCTAAAAATAGCTGCCAGGCCACCTCCACGCCCAGAGGCACGTGGTTTCTGTACAAAACTGTACCCCTCAGGAGAGGCTTCCACCAGAGGAATAGTGTCAGTGGGTCTGAGCCAGGTGTCGGTTAGAAAACACAGGTCTGAACCAGTGTCAAGCACCGTCTGCGTCAGTTTTATTGTAAAATGCAGCTCTCTTCTCTGACCAAGAGGGGGCGTCCGAATCAAAACAGCTTGCTTTAATCAGCCAGTGAATTTGAAGCAGACAAATTTCAAATCTTTTTTGCAAACAAAAGTATAAAATATTCTACTGATATTGAAGCTTCTGCTGAAACGAATGAACATGGGGAGCTATAGTGCTCAGATCTGTTTAAAGAGGTATCTGACTTTGTGATTGTTTGAAATATTTTAGCAATTACAAAACAGAAGTTAAATTGTGTAAGTGGTATGTCTAACACAGCCGTGCATGATGGGATACGAGAAGCTTTGGAAAGCACGTCCTGATGCTGATCTTTGAGGTAGTGCTTCAGATGCATATTGATGTTTACTAGAAGACAGGCACAGTATATGGGAAAATTATCCTCAATATACATTAATGCAAAAAACCTTTCAGAATTACGATTGACCCATTTGGTTTACAGTGTCTGTGGTGCTGTCTGACCTATGCCACATGACTGCGTCACAGCATCCCAAATGCATTTTTCATCGACAGCTGCAAGGAAAATGTAAAGGGTTATTAGAAAGGATATTAGAGAATTATGCTTTAGGAGTATCCTTTCTCCTAATTTTATATTTCAGGTTTTAGAAAAAGCTGATTTTATGATCTGGGGAGTTGTGGATAAACTCTTGTCTCTAAGCAACGTTGTGTGCAGATGTCTGAGAATGGACTCAGATCAAAGAACACATTCTATGACAGCCCTAAGTCATTTATAACAGATGAGTCTCACGTTTCCATTTGTGCATTTTTTAATAGGCCTCCAGCAGGCCTGGACATGTGTGCTGATGTTTGGTTTCATCCATTTTCTTAACTTTATTGGCCCTATTAGGCAAACATTGCAAATCTACATACTTAAGGCTCTACACCAGGGCTATTCAAATCATAGTCCATACGGTCTGAGCGCAGCCGATTTTCCAGCCTTTCTTTACCTGTCAGTCAGGTGTGAAGCCTCTGGCCAATCGGAACCAGTAATTATGAAGCTAACCTCCTGGGAGAACTGAAAACCAGGACTGGATTTGGAATCGTGTGCCAGATTTGAAGTGCCCTGATCTACACATTTAAATATCAAATTGGCTAAATTAACTCTATGATAATCATGTGATCCTAGCATGATCCTCTTGGTTTTACTGAGCACTAAAAATACAGCAAACAACATAAACACATCAAACTGGGTCGATGTTCAGTTAATGCTGTGGTTTTTCCTTCCCCGCCAAATCAGAACTCAGAAGCCACCCGTGTAGATCCAAATTCAGTCTTTATTGCAAGAATGAAGATACAACCAGGGCCGGACACTTACAAGTGTCGTCCAATACTGTTTTACACCAATTTTTATATAAGTTCTTATCAATTAACAATATCTTGTCACTTGAGCATCATTGTTCCTTCAACCATTCACAATCATTGTTTTTTTCCCTTAATCCACACCCCTAGTTGATAAGTTTAATTTAATTTCTTTTACTGTTTGGTCTCTCGGCCGAACATAATGATGGCCTCACCATCTCCACTTGGTTTTTTAAAAATGCTCAGCCGTGAACTTCTGGTGAACTCAGATGAATCCCTTCCTTCAGTAGCAAACCTGGGCAGCTTCAGCCTGTTCAGCACATTGTCTAATTAGAGGGTTGATATTATTTGTCCTTCAACATACTGTTAAGGTATAACATTAATAAAGGTGGCTATTCATACATTCATGGCTAACAAAGTAGCTAACAGAAACACTCAGGCTAACAAACGGTGCAAATGCATACTCAATTGATTGCATTGCGTTGATTAAATTATAATGATTACATTGTAATGATTACATCATTGGTATTTGGCATGCTTTTTATTAATACCATAATGATTATATTCCACGTTGTATAGTGTTAAATAATATTCCATATTAACAAAGCAGTTAGGAACACAAGTATCGAGTTTTATCAGTCTCATACGCAAATATATATATGCTGCACATGTGTGTAGTGAAACCCTTTTATATATGTGACAAATTAAACTTGAGGCTCAGTAGTATTTTACCCAGTGTTCCCTGTTAGAGGGAAATGGTGAGCATATTGTAGGATGCTGAAGGCACGATGCAGGGGCACAGCCTGAAAACGATGCTGTTTCAGGGAACGGACACGTACAGCTGTACAGTGAGGGCAATTTAGAGACATTCATATTTTTGTCCCCAAGTCCATATTGTAAAAATCCTTTTACCAAATACATATCATGCCTAACGTTATTGTATGAAAGCTCTTTGTGAATATACATTCAAATCATTCAAATAATATAGTTTTGACAATTCTTGTATCTCAAAGTCCATAAAGTCAAGTGGTGTAACTGTCAGAACAAATGAACAAACTGCTATTGAAATTGATAGTTCAGTAATTAAAATACTTAATTACTTAGGCATAATTCTATGTTTGAAACATGTAAACTCATAAACAGTTGCAAAACATGGTTGCTTTGAAATAATAAAAACAATTGAAAAACATTTCTGCACAAATTTACATTACCTCCAATATGAGGCGGCACAACTGGAAAAAGGGGACTTGTTATTTTAAAGACATTTTAGAAAAAAAACAGAACATGATGGACGGGATCTTACATCACAAAGACGACCCCAAGTGACCTTCATGGTGCAGTGATAAAGTTAGTAGATCTAAGTCAAATTGGTTAAAAAAAAAATAAAAATTACCATTATCAGCTCATGGTTACCCAGCAAACATGAGACGTCCGCCAGACCTGTAGCCGAGGTGTGTATGTCTGTATGATGTGCAAATGAGGTTCAGTTTTTGGATGCCTGACTCCAACCCCATGTAGACCTAGATAAGCAGCTAAACATTTGAACGCTTGGCTAGGAGATTTTTTAGACATCTGTGGACCTGCAAGACAGGTGCAGGACCCAATTCGGAAGACGCCACAGAAAGACGCCGTGAAAACTTTCATTCCGATTCCGCAGGGAGTCTTTTCAATATCCAACATGGCATTACATTTTGGACGTATCTTTTTCTCAGAAGTACTATATGGAAGAAATATGGTTATTTTAAACATTTTTTATAACATTTATGCATTTAATCGATGTTTAACCATTTGAATTGTACAAGTACAATGTAACACACTTACAGCCCTTTTTCATGGTAAGTGACATTTGTTGATGTCGCAATAGACTTCAGCACGACACGGAGAACAAATAAAGATGATCCAGTGTAGAGTATCTTGTCAAAAGAAAAGAAGGTAATGCAGCATAATAAATTATACATTTTTGGTAAAAGTTCATTTTATGTTACTTCGGTTTCCTTATTACTTGACACTTATAAATATATCAATTTTATGAACTGATTCTGAATGTGTAACAGCACACCTACACCATGTTCTTACGGGGCGAACTTTAGTAAGAATCTCTAACTTTATGTTAATGTAATGTAAGAAAAGTGATAGAGGTACAGTGTATGGTGCCCAAGTAACTGATCTGCACATTGAGAATACAAATCCTGGACTGAAACCAAGTAAAGTATCTTTGTTATATTCATGATCCATGGGTCATGCGCTGATATGAAATTCTCATTGGTCATAGTGAGGGAAAACAGTGATGAATCGTATATAAATAATGAATATGAAAGACAAACACTGGCAACCTGACAACCTTAACGCAACATGCTGAGACATGGACACAGCACACAGACAGGAAAAAAAATGAAATACAGCTTACAATTGTGCAGATTGACATGAGTTGTATGGATAGGTGCAATAGACTGTTGTTACTGTATTATGAGTATGGCATCCTAACCTGAAACAGCATTTAATGAACAGCCACAGTCACAAAATATCATGGCATTTGTTTGAGGTTAATTTAAATAAATTTGTTATTCTAACATGAACTGTACAGTTTTTCTATGTTTAATGAATACATTAAAGCATTTAAGCATTAAAATTCCTGTCAGTGTTATCAGATGGCAGAACTCTTCGCCGTCGGGTGGCACAGCTACGAAAACATGTTCGAATCATAGGTGAAAGATCAGTTGTACTTTTATAAATTTCATGATTTTTCCCTTCCTTGAAATGTAAAATTGGTGGTTAAAATGCTTGCAATTATTAGTTTAAAGGAGAACGAAATTTTGCCAAATCATAAATGCAGGAAAGTAAATAGGACAACAAAGGACTCGAGGGCAGGTGTTCTGACAAAACAGAAGAGGATTCGTTGAACTCAAAAGAACAGCAACTGGAAATAAGCATACCCTTCAGGCTTGAAGGACAAACAGGGGAGGGGACCAAGGTGACTGAACAACAGGACTGACCCATGGGGCTGGGGACAGGCGGGACACACACCACAAAAGACCAGAGGGACAGAGCCCCTGGACAGAAGAGAATACACCACACCAGGGAACACCTGACTGATAATAACCCAGGACACGGGACATGCAAAGAGAATTTCCAGCAAGACATACAGTACACCAGCACATGTCAGACAGGTGGAGAAACTACGGAAACAAGGATAGAAATAATGGAAAGGGCCACAAACACAAGCCAGGGTAACAAAGGCAGGACAGGGACTGAGGAGCAATGAACAGATGAGGGGAGCAGCCTTGAAGCACCCCAGATCCTTGATAGCTCGGCCATGGGTCCTCATGGGTCCATTCGCCAGTGACTCCAGCAAGTACCAGTCAGAGTCCCACTCCACGTCTTCTGGAGTAGAATCCTCTGGATCCATCCCCTCCAGGTTGGCAGCAGCCAGGGAGTCAGGCGTCGTACTGACGGGACACTTGGACATATGGCAGAGGCGAAGCCAACCCCTATTGGATCAGGTTCTGGAGACTTGGGACAAGCTGCGGTCTCTCCTGGGCTGGATTTTAGAAGCTCAGGTGAGACAGCAGCCCCAACTAGGCCAGGCACTGGAAGCACAATGGTGGCCTTACTTGGGCAAGACTCTGAAGGCGCCGGGTCAGGCAGGGTGACAGCCTTAGGCACTCATTGCCACCTCCTCTTTCTTCTGCAATGGGAAACAGCAGGAGAGGCTGTGGGGAGCCAACGACAGCAACTGCAGAAAGAATTAATTTCATTTCCCTGTATGCAACACCAGACCTCCTCCACCTCCTGAGGGTCCGTGTCCAGTGTGAGCCCCACTAGTATCCTCCTAGCCTGCAGGAAGAGTGCACTTGCCTCGAGAATCTTCCAGTGAAGAACTCCTTAGCTCGTAGGAACAGAACAGAACAGAAAATAAGCAACTGAAAATAGGATTGCAAAAGAACAATAACTAGAGGAGTGACGCGAGAAACAGCATAAGCAACACGAAGTTTCACCATCATTGGGTGGACTGGGGAACAGAGGACTGGGAAGCATGAACATACAAGAATAATGAGGGAGATAACTAGAGGGAGCTGGGAGTGATTGACATGAGGGACGAAATGAGAGGTAAGACAAACGAGTAACAGGCGTGGCTTTTTAGGATCACACTAGGGAGGAGACTGGAGGGTGAGGTAGGCAGGACGTGACAGAAATAATAATGTTAAGTTTGATGCAATGCAGACTCTAAAATTGATTACAAATAATTGCAAAATATCCTAATTTTATAAATACATGGTTGTGCCACCAGAAATTTTTTCATGTTAAAAACATATTAAAAAATTACAAGGTTATTAAAAGTTAAAGGGTATTAAAAGTTATTTTGCGAGTATAAATTAGTATGAATACATTATTAGACACACCCAAAAGGTTTATTTTATTGTTATTATGAGTCTGAGAGTCTTATTTGTCATTAACCTGGAACCAGTTTACCTACAGTACCCACAGACTTTTGTGAGAGGCGCTTATGTGTCTAACATATACTGCTGTGCTGCTCATGCTTCTCATAAACGCCAAATGTTTTTTTTTTATGTCTCACTCAGTGCCATGGACAACAGTAGTTTCATTCAACTCATTCAACCTCCTGTCTGATTGCTTCCGTCCATATTCCCTGTCGTCGGGTATATTTTTTTCCATCTTCAAAGGCATATGAAAGAAATGGAAGATGACCGCAGAGACGAATTATTTAAAATAAATAAAGTTAACATGTGGCTGCCACATCGCTGATGATTTTTCCGTCATTTTATTTTGCACGCTTCACCCTGCAGCATTGCACGAGACATAATTTAAAAAAAATTATTCAAAAATAAATTTTGAGATATTTCTTGAGATATGTTCCAAGATCTCTGTGGCCGCATGCTGGATAAGTGGTTGTAAGATGGGAGAATATACAGGTATTATAATATTTCACAGTTTTTCAACATTTGTGGCATTTTTGACTGACAAGGCTCTGCAAACAACAACAGTGATGGCACGGTGAGTCTGAGGGTTGTCCAAATTCTCCAGGGTTTGGGGTCTCAATTCCAACACCACTGCAGTGTGTATGCAGCTTGTATGTCTTCTCTGGGTCTCACAAGTTTCCTCCAGGTAGTCCCACAGTCCACGGGCATGCGGTCAAGCAAATGACATCTATAAAACCCCCATTGTATTTCACAGATAAATTCATACAGCTCTGAAGCGAAAGGTCACAATAGAGTCAGTAAAGTCAGTATGCACTTGGACTACTTGGTTAAAGTTTTATGTGAAAGTTTACCAAACAGCTAGCAAAAACAAAGGAGACCAAACAAGATGGACAGTGAGAAATGATCTGCAGCTTTAAATAAGTACGAAAGGTAAACTGTAAGGATGTGCGGAAGGCTTTAATCTGTGGAGACACAGAGGGGTATTGTAGGGCTTGGCTATATCACACAGTCCTTGGAAGCTCTATAACGGGACATTATAAGGCAAGTCATGAATACAAGATGTTTGGTTTACTATATGGGAACAGGACAAGACAGGGAAGCTCATTATCCAACGGTCAACTCCAACAGCCATGCCAGCTACTCTCTTACTCTCAGAGAGCAAATCTATTGTTGACAGCAAAGCTAATATATTTTAAGTCTAATGAAGGGCTAAGATTACTCTCCTGTGTCCTACCCTGTTTTCTCTCCTACGTCTGAGTGTCTGGCATGCATTCCCCATGTGCTCTGCAGGACAGAAGCCACTGGACTCTTCGTGTGTTTCTCAATAGCCACCAGTTGTTAACCACACCATTCCTAAAAGGCCAGTGGAAGCCCCAGTTATAAATAAAAGTAAATTGAAAGAGTCTGACTTGAATTCTTGTGGTGTTTTTATTGCACCGTATACTCATAACATTGAGGCTGAGCAGTAGTGGCCCCAGCCGAGATGGAGCGCTTGGCAGAAAGAGATCCAAGAAAGACTAAATCGTATAACAGGGTCTGTCCAAGCCTGGATACTTCCCTCAGAAACACATGGTGGCAGCACTGCCAGTATCTTCTTGGGAAGGAATTTATGAGATGAAGGGCACCATTGAGGAGGAATTTCATGAAAACAACCTCAGAACATGTGCTCAGTAAAACAAGACTGCAATTTAATCCTTTTTTCAATTATATTGTATTGTTTCTATCACGTCCTACATGCCTGACCCTCTGGTCTCCGCCCTAACGTGGCCCTGACGAATCACACCAGGTGCTTGTTGTCCCTTGTTAGTCCTGGTATATAAGTCCCTGTTTGGCTTGTCATCCCCAGTCCGGTCATTGACGTTGAACCCTCATGTTGCCTGTGCCCTTCCTTGCTCCACTCCTCCCATTTTTTATTCCTTGTGATCTTGTTTATTTCCAATCTGTGTTCATGGAGTTCAATAATCCCCCTTTTCTTTCGCCGCAACACCTGCCCTTGAGTCTATCGTTCCTCAAATCGTGACTGTTTGGCAGTATGTCCTTAGTTGACAGCTGCATATATAATGATGTACATGGCCCAAATACCGAAGTTCTATAGCATGGGATACCTGTACCGCTGCACCCCTACTCCCCATGGATTTTTGGCACCAGCAACCTGTGGACACTACTGTTTAATTCAATACTGCTTAGTATTGGATCCTTTAATCCTTTACAGTACTACCCCACTGTTTATGCTCTGCTTACATTCATCTCCATATTTATCTGCAGGCGCACGGTTCCCTACGGCGAGTCCAGCTACAGAGGCCTGCAGCGCATCCGTCGCTCTGGCCGGGGTGTGGCATACAGCCAGCAGTCATTTGGGCCTCACCGGTGCCGCTGCAGAGATCACACTGATTCCAGCTGCAGCAGCTTCTGTAGAGGGAGATGGAGGACTCTGTCACATTCTGCGAAGCCAGCTGCAAACCCATGTTAAGCTTCTGCATAGAGGCCAACGTGAGACACTTCTGTGGAGAGCTTGCATGCGTTCTTTCAGAGGCATCCTCTAAGATCCTTTACTAAATCATTTCCCATGGTATTCTCGTTGCAAAATTTTGTTCCTTCCATGATTACAATTTGTTTTATAATGATGCTTTTAAACAATCTTCAATTTCTGTGTTTGCAACAGGTCACCAGAGCAACTGGATTGTCTAGAAAAAACAGAAGGAGGGCACAGCCTCATGTTGACTTACCCTTCATCTTCCAGCTTCCTGAGACCTGGGTAATTCCATCTCACTAAAACTCACTGCCTTTTTTGCTCCTGGAAAAGGAGGAAGAAGATTCTGGCCAAGCTTAAGGGACGCGTTGAGGCACCAGTGACCGGAAAATGTTAAAAAGCACTTCCCACCACGCCTGGCCTACAGAGACACCTCAACGTCTGTCAGTTCAAGTGGGCGTTACCAAGACACCGAGAAAACAGATACAGAACATTCTCATCATGTCAAAAAATTCTCACATCATCGATTACATAGATATGAAAAACTTTTGGTTTTTCAGAAATTAACTTAACTATTTTACTCTCAAGAACCTAAAAATAACAATGGAACATGAATTGAGAATATGTTCTAGTGTTCTTATAACAATCTAAACATTGCCTGCGAGCTTTAGTAGACTTATAATACTGTAAAACACATTTTAAATTTTATATGTATGATTACAAATATACTGAAGTCTATAGTATTTATAAAGCTTTAAGGTATATAACAGAACATATGAATACCATATAAATATCACTCAACTTCACTCTGTTGTCTTGTCACACTACTTTATTACTTTATAATACAGTCTATCACACAGTCCATGACATAGCACACCTGAGATGAGTTTCTAACAGAGCCCTGGAAGGCAGCATCTACTTCCATAGCTCTCTAATCACATGAGCAATATGTTTCTTTCAAGGTTTAAACCAAGTATAAACCAAGAATAGTTGGAAACATTCGGAAGGGACTAAGCATGAGTACAACTTTTGGTTTCAGCTTTTACCAAACTAGAAGCTACATAAATATATATTGTGTTATTTAAATGTTGATTTTTTTTTTTTTTACTAGAAACACCTATATGGGTCAAACTTTACTTCAGGGGACATGAATAATGTAGCAGTACACGCTTACTTAATGCATTAATTAACCAGTAACTAAGTGTTAGTTACATATTGAGCCCATGCTTGCTCATCATTTATCAGTCATGACAATTCATGTATTCCAGTCAGACATTATATTAGTTAACAGTTAATTAATTAGTTAATAATGTTAAGACTTCACTTGAGGGGCAAAAGTGACAATTCATTTACTAGAACAAATCGTGAAATACACGAACCATCATGATTGAATAATGATGAATGAACATGGGATCAGCCCGGATCTGCTTAAGAGCACAGCGTCCATTAGTGAAGGCAATATGAATTTTGTAAAACAAAGCATGGTATGAATTTCACAAAATTATTATGTCAGTTATATTTTTTGATTGAATATGTTTTATTATAGTATATTGTGGATATAAACGATGTGTATAAATGTATGCAACAGATTTGTTGGGTTTTAGATTTCTTGGAATGTTTTCAGAGAATCTTACAAATGGGACAAATAAATTTATATGCTGATTTTAATCATGGATTTCCTTAGAATATAACATGTTCTTTTAGCTGACATAACAGGTCACAGTGTGTGTGCTCTGCGTTTGTCTTTTTTTGCTGTTGTGTGTTGTTTATATTGAGCACCATTGTGATGATATCACCCAAATATAATTAGCATCTTTGAACAGTGTGCTGATTGGAACCACAAGTTCCAAGTGCAAAATTCTGCCACTAATTCTTCTATCTTTTGTCATTTTTACAATATTGTACCAGGATCAGAATGGCTGATATTGTGTGCGGCTAGGGCAACAAGTCATGTTAAAGTTCACTGGAACGACTGTACAAAATGTCAGGATTTGGTTGTTATGATGTCTGTTGATTTTTAAGTAGGAAAACTATCTGAAAGCCACAAGAACTCAGCTAGCATGGAAGTGGTCAGTCCTCACTGTCATGTCACTGTCTGCCTTTTATTATCCAGAAGCACACATTTTGTCGCATTTTCATGCACATTTTCACATTAGTTCATCAGTCTCAAATTTTGGCTGAAATATTCATATTAACCATTCATTTAATGTACATATACTCTGCAAGCCGGTACTGCACAGCAGTTATGGAAAATACAAGTATAATTGAACATAATAATACTGTTTTAGGATTTACAGTTTTAGTTTTTGGTTTTACTGTATGTATGAGTATAGTTTTCATGCAAGTTACCTTCTCTCATTGACATCCATATTCATGCTCATTAAAGGTACTTTTAAGGTAATTTTTTACAGTGTTTTCGCTACATTACACTTCTAAATACTGTGATAACAGCCATCAGCAAGCTTGAAATCTTTTTTTCTCCTTTCTTTCTTTCCAAGTCTCTGCATAACATAATCAATATTACACGTAAACGTTATGATGTACACATAAAATAGTCTTTCAGGTGAATATAATGAAGAAATGTATATAATGAGGGGGTTTTCTGTATCCTTTATGGTTATATAGTGTATACATGTTTCAGAATGATAAATAAAGAATCAAAGATTGTCATTATGACAAATGTGTTTTTTAATCTATCAATTTTTCATAACCACTTCTCAAATGCAGGGTTACAGTGAAATATTTCATTATTTTAAATTACTGACTAGCAGAATCATGAATAATTGCTTCAAGGGCTTTTACACATTGAAATTTTTTTTATTTAGTTTGGTTTCTTAATTGTTTTGCATAGAGGAGATAATGTAATATTTAATAGCATACAACCTCAAAAACGCAATTTGAGACCACATCCAGCTCCCATTTCAGCATAAACACACATACACCCTTCATATGGAAATGTTATAAATGGTCGATATTGCATTTGTTCAGTCATATTTATTGTTGATACTAAATATTTAGTCTATGTATAGGAAACAAGGAGGTGTGTGGCTCCATGGGTTTGGTGTCTGTGATCCTGTGGTTCAAATCACCTGGATGGCAGTGCGCTGTTTCTAGAGAGCCCATGAACATGGATCTTACCCGCCAGTACTCCAGGACTGTCTGACTCCACCTTCCCAAGTTGGACATGGTTTTGCACGAATCTGTTAAATTAATAAAATGGATTTAAACTGAAGATTTTCTGGCCATGATCTTAACCATTATTCCTCCCTACTGCTGCCTTTCCTAATAAATATTTCTAATTACGTATATCTAATTCTAATATTAAATCCAAGAAAATTGCTTGTGAATGTAATCTATTATCGTTAATTATTGTCTTGTTTTGCAATGGGAAGAGTACAAAATTCATACAAGAGTGCTGATTGACCCTGCATTCCTAACTGTATGTTGTTTTGAATAAAAGCACTAGAGTACAGGTCTACAGTTTTAAATATTGGTTAGAGGCAATAACTGTGGTCCAAACCCAAAAAATGTCCCCCCTAACCAGTGAATGTAGTAGGGAGTTTGATGATTGAGCCTTGCTGATCAGAACATTTGGCTCATTTGAATGGCTGAATGCCACAATATTACTGTGTGTAATACATAGTATGTTCTTAGTTTTGTACTATAAAAGTGAAACATTATACTGAAAATTCAAAACATATGGCTTCTTTTTGAGATAATTTTTCAAACAAACAAGCAAACAAACAAATATTTAAGTAAGCTCCTATAGAAAAGTCCCAAAGCACCTTCTGCCACTGTGGTACCCATAAATTAAGTCTTAGTTATATACTGATCTCTTGTTTGTTCATCATTGATGAATCGTGATTCATCTTTTATGCCAAGCAGTTATTATATTTGTTATTGTATCTGTTAATTCTATAAACCTTTGTGAGCTACTAAAGGAAGTACTGAGGAACTATTGAAAGAACAAGTAATAAATAACATATGAAATTACTACTCATGTTTGTTCATCATAAATTAATCATGATACATCATTTATGACACATCATTTAGTAGCATCTCTATTTGTTCATGATTTGTTCATAATTGAGTTGTTTTTAAGCATTTGTGCCCCTTCAGGTAAAGGGTAACCAATGTACTTTCCCATCCTGTCCATTCCATTTGCTTTTTCCCAGTAAACAATTAACCATATTCTGAAGGTGCAGTGCCTGTTGTAACAGATCATGAATGCAGCGTTGAATCGTGCAAGTAAAATTTTACCACAAATTCACACTCAGAAGAACAGTGTCCAATGCATTGTCCATGCTGGGTGGTTCAAGCAAAACATAGCAATTAAAAAATAACATTTACGCATTATTGAGGCACGGATCATTTATTTCAGAAGGATTACTTAAATGCTGAAATGACACAGGATGTTTACTTATATGCTGAAATGAGATGGAGAAGTTATGAAAATGGACAGAGTTATTATTTAAATGCTAAAATGCTACAGAACATTTATTTCCCTAGTGCAATGTCATCCTCCTGCTTAGAGAGAGTAACTCCCTCCCTGCTCCACATTCCATTTCTAATCTTTATACCAATATTTACCTCAACTTTGAACTCCAGAAACGTGTAAGTCAGTCTACAGCCAGAAGGAAGGGTTGCCAAAAAATACTTTTCATTAAATCCTAGTGCCTCCTCAAAATAGTGAATTTTTCTGGTCCCTGCGCTGAACATTGAGCTGGAATCTTGGGCTGAATTGTCTTTTAATGTTCTTCATGTTCAGATATCGTCCTCAATCTCATTTATAGCTAACCACAATCAAACTGCAACCATTACCATAATAGGTAAAAAATGGAAAGACAAATGGATTTGGGCCACAGATAACTGAGGTGCTGGATGGAAATGCACAAATTGTAACTTTAGGATTGGAATAACTCAGGAACTCCTGCTTTTCACCACAAACTTCATTTACCCTAACTGAAAGCTTGTCAAACACAATAACTCATACACAGACATGGGCAGTCTATATGGATTTAAAATATGTATTTCATTGCTTTTGAGTATTTTACTGGACAGGGAAAAAATCACATACAGTTTGTATGGAAGTAAATCTGTGTCAGGATTTGAATGTTATATGCCACTGAAATTCTAACATTGAATATTTATGCATTGGAAATGTGCATCGGAAATTTGATGGTCCAAATTCACATGCAAAAATACGACGTTAAAAATACAAAGACAACATTTCAAAGTTGCTCCAATTTGATGGTCCGAATTCACATGCAAAAAATACGACGTTAAAAATACGAGTTACACATCCGGGATACCAAGGCTAAGCAATCGAATCTATACAAATATCACCTGCAAGCACATTACTTCTTTTACAATAACTAACTCCTGATCCTAACTGTCATCAGTGGAAAACAAAAATAAACTATTGTGTATTGTGGCCTTGTGTAAAAAGATAGCTGCCAGGAAAAAGATCAAATACATGTATTTCAAGGAATCTAAGATTTTATTGTCATATACAGAGTACAATAAAATTCTTACTTGAATGCCTTCTTCACAGACTGGATGGTTAAACAAATAAAACAGCGTAACATTACAGTAACTAACAATAAACAAACCAGGGAAATAAACTGAAAACCAGTCATAACTGCTTTACATGATATTCAGGAGAAATAGCAGATAATGCCTCGGAAATGCCTGGGATACAAACGTCAGAACAGATATTCCAGGCAATTCTGTTGTGCTGTATGTGGTTGCATGAAGTCGAACGCAGCCAGAGATTCGATTGCTTAGCCTTGGTATCCTGGATGTATAACTCATATTTTTAACATCGTATTTTTTGCATGTGAATTGCATTGAATGGCTTCCTGGAGCGTCAACATCTAAGCGGGGGTTGACTTGCCAGCTAGCTTCACTTTGCCTCGGCAGGCGACGCCTGCAGTGATGCTCCACTCTGGATGCTACATCAGCAAGGATCCGTGTGACACCGCATCTTATGACCGTTGTGATGCGTGATTCCAGGGCACCACATCATACATTACTGCGAATGTATCTAAAGTCACAAAATAACCAAGAAGTGTGTCTAGGTCACAGACGTCCGCAGCGTCATTCTACCTGGCGTATATGCAGGACCGAGGGAAAGAAAAAGCAAAAAAGAACAGAAACTCAAGCCAGAAATCACAAGTTTCTTATGTAGTCACAAATTAAAATGGACATGTTGTCAAGAATGTTTCACAAGTCACTCATACGGGCAACCAACCCACTGCAGTGTGCGCTCACACATGTATCACTCACACAGGCAATTTGGTTACTCCAGTAACAAAGAGTGAAAAATTGAAGGGGGTCTGAATACTTTCCGTACCCACTGTATAATTCAGTATTACATAACAAATTATAAAGGGCACAGTATTTTCCTTATGTTTATTGATTTCTCACATTTAAACAAGACACATGATGCTATTTTAGGCACATGCTATATGCTAACAAAATCAGCATAAAAATTCAAAGAAAACGGCAAAATATTTTTTTTAATAGCTTAATGTAAGCAGACAGAAAACCTTTTCAAATTACTCTGGAATCAATCCATATCACAAAAATCTAAGCACATTAATTTTAAATGTTTATATGCACATAGATTACATTACATTATATTATACTAAATTATATAATACTAGCACCAGTACTGAAAACATTAACAGTCATGATTAATTTTATTTCACTTGATAGAAACCAGAATTGTGGAAAGACAGGAAAAGGGGCACCAGTCTCCCAGAGTACAAGGCAGCGCCAGGAGATTCAACCAGGCCCAGAAAGCCAAAGAGTGCCAGCAGCTGCCGAGACGCCACCTTGTCAGAATGCAGAGGCCAGTCATTCTAGAAACAGGGTCAATTTTAGATAAATGACCCGGTGAAGACAATTACCAAGCTGGATGCATATAGCACAATGGTTATGGCCCAAAATAAATTATCCTGAAATCATGTACTGCTTATACTACATGATACTTCCACTAAGACCACCAGAAACGTTTACAGTACAATCCTTCCAGAGCTGTGTAAAACAATCTGTGTAATATCCACTTGTGGTTTGCCATTATGTTTCGCCTACAGAGTTGTGACACTACACAGAACAAGGAAGACGTCCATGGCTCCAGCAATGCACTTCATTCAAATTTCTTATTATAGCAGTAGTGACTTGCTATTGTTACATGCCGTAAGTTCCGAGGGAATTCAACAGGTTCCCCGGACCTTCATCCTTCGGAACTCCCGCCTTCATCATTCGCCGGCTGCATCTGGTCTCCGCCTCCCTGACCAGACCCCGCCCACATGGGACTCCGCCGTGCCGCTCCCTACTTCCGGGTCCTGGGGAGAAAAGGCCGTCAGGACTTCAGGAGTGCAGCTCTGCTCGTTATTGATTTTCTGTGCTTGGATTGTGATTGACTGATGCTTATTGTGTTTGACTGCTTTGTTCCTGGTTTTCGATTTTCGCTTCAGCCTTTGGATACTTTTGTTTTGGTTTGACTGATTTGCTGGTTTTCTGATCTCTCGCCTGTTTTCTGACTCTCCTTTCGCCTCGCCCTTCGGATACCGTGTTTTGGCCTGTGTGTGTTGTTTGTATATGTCTGTTAGGTGCGTAGGGAGTGACTGCCTTTTTGTTTTTGCGGAACGTGGAGATTACGGTGTGTGTTTTTTGATAGGAAGTCAGGTTTAGTCTTTGTCGTTTTGTTTGCTTGTTTTCACGTAAGGATTAGTTTAGCTTAGTTGGGACGTGTTCGTTAGTGACCTTTTCTTTGTTATTTTGGCAAGGGTCACTCCCGAGGTCTTCTGCACCTTGTGTTCGTTTAACGTGTCGTGAGAAAATAAAAAAACATTTTAAAAAAATCCCTCTTGTTTCCTTTGTTCCCATTCCCTCACTCCCGGTTTGTCCCGTCTTCCCCTCACCCTTACCCATTCCTTCTGACGATCCTCAACCCTAGACTGGGGGTCGTAACAGAAATTGGGGGCTCGTCCTTCCTTGTCTGCCTTTCTTCCTTCCGGTGTTTGTCTGGCAGTTTTTTTGTGTGGGGGAGAATAGTGGTCATGGTAGTGAATATGGCACAGTTCGATCTCGTGGCTTTCACCCTCCACCCCACGCTCGAGCAGTACGATCGATGCCGCAAGGACGACATGCTGGCGATTGCTAATTTTTTTCATGTGTCTGTCCCCATTGAGGCATCCAAGCGGGTGATAAAACAGATTCTGCAGGAGGAGCTGATATAGCAGAGTATCCTACCTGAGTTGGGCGGCTCGCCGGGTGTTGCTCCTACTCCTGTGCAGATGTCGGCTGCAGCGGAGGCCGGTAGTGCCATCGCAGGGATGGGGATCGGCATGGATCCCGGCTATCCTCGCTCAGCTAGGGAGGACCTGCTGATGACTATCAAGCTGAGGGAGCTGGAGTTAGAAATCAAACGGCAGGAGTATCAGGCACAACTTCTCCATGTCCGGGTTGTCGAAATAGAGGCTGATAAGGAGGTGGC
>JABFEA020000110.1:29377925-29402361 GCA_019775915.2 Cyphomyrus plagiostoma
CTTGGGTGACCCTACCAGGGGCATAAAGCCCCGGGCAACTTAGCTCCTGGAATCATTGGAACACGCAAACCCCTCCACTACAATAAGGTGTTGGCTCCAGGAGGGGAGCCTGGGATGCCAGCCTCTGAAATTTCAATATACATTCAACATATGTGACAATGTAGACATTGATAAGTGAAGTATCCCTGGTCCAAAGCCAGCTACTTTGGCTCTCAGTGGAGGCGGACGCACTTTTCTTCCTCTCCCTGCCCTTATCTTCCCTGCTTTGCTCCTCTTGTCTCATCTAGTCTCGACTGTCTTACCGTCTATACTGAGAGACTCTCTCAGCCCTGCCCTTTAAAACTAAGAAAATCATGGATTTGATCAGCTGGTCTTTCAATGCAACTGACACCAACTGGATAAGTGGGTCTATGGACCGCAGATTTGACAACATCACTGTGACTATTGACGACAAACTTGATAACATCACGGAGAAGCTCATGGCTCTGCAAAGGATTTTGGATGGCGGAGACCAGCGTGGACATTAGAGGAGCTGCTAAATTACAGCCTCTCACCCTCGAAAACCCAAACAACCCTATTCTATCTGCTTTTGGCTCCTCCCTAATGAGCACTGGCCTTGGCCAAGGCTGCTGCTGAATTCAACAACTCCCCCAGAAGAACAAGGCAGTGAGACTCTCTTGCATCGCTCTCCCGCAACACCAAGGACACCCTTCCCCAATCCAACACCTTCGAGTATCCCGAGTATGAACAGCATCTGTAACTAGCGCCTCTGGCTGCCTGTCTATGCTGGACTACCTCCACCTCCCCATTTCCCTCCTCTGTTGCAAGTCACGACTTTATTAGCCAGTTTCCCAGTCAAGGATTAAGCCTAAACCTAGACTAGCTTTGAGTTACAATGGCGAATCTCCATTGAAATGGCAATTTAGTCTAAGACTAGTCTTAATCCTTGTTCGGGAAACTGGCCCTTTATGTTGTAAGGTGTAGTGACCATGTGCTTATGTTGCTGAGGTGTTTTTATTCTTTTCCTACATTGTACTCCCTACTGGAGTACAGTCTGGGGGCTGTTTTTTTTATTCTCCTCTCCTCATGTAATTCTGTTTTCTCTGTTCTTACGTCTGGGTCCCTGCTCGTGTGGTCGACCGTTTGGCTTGTAGAGCGATTGTCTCCCTGACCTGTCTACCCCCACTGTGATGTTTGTATATGTATGGTCGGGTTGATCTTCAACACTGCCCTCTACATGCCCTCAAATGGTCCCTTGGGGACAAATAAACTTTTGATATCACCAGAGATCCCACTTTACAGTAGATATATTAGACTTCAAGAATAGCACTGTATAAGGTCTAGATCCCCTGTGTCTACTATGTGGTCGCCCCTCCCATAGCAGTGGGCCAGAGAGACCATGACTGGGCTTCCTGTGGCCAACAGGATGGCAGCCGCTTAGAGGAACAGCGGGACGAGGCCCAGGTGGAGAGCTACGTCGCCCAGCGCTATATAGAGAACCCCTACCTCATTGGCGGTACACCTTTATTATACAGTACTGTGATGTACACTGCTCTGAGCAAGGGCTGTACGATATTGGGAAAAATTAAGCGTTAAGAGTTGGGTAATCCAGGTCCAGAGAGTAAAAGTCCAGACCAATATTTTGTTCCAACCAACCAGCTGAGCATAAAGAGTCAGTCACAGAGCACTCAACTAGCTGATTGAAACAAAATTCCGGTCTGGACTTTTACTATTTGGACCTGAATTACCCAACTCTTAATATCACAATATGATTTTTTTGCATTAAATTGCATCATTTATAAAGCAAAGGGCGATTTCAAATCAAGCCTTAGCCAAATCAATGTCTTTCAAATAAGTTTGTACTGTTGCTGCAAGTTGTGGCAAGAAATCACTTGATTTTGCTCAATGTTGTCTCAGTGGAATCCAAAATATTTCCATGCAATGGAAGATAAATAGAAAGGCAAATGCAGATATTAATACCACACATCTCCCAGCTGTACTGTCAATGCTCAGCCATATCAAAAGCTCTGAAGGACATTATAAAAACACTTTTCGTTCAGCCATGAAATGTTGTCTTTCATTATTCTGCAGGCAGGAAATTTGATCTGCGTGTGTATGTACTGGTATCCTCAGTAAGTATAGCCATTATTCTGAAAATTAAACGTGTAGATAATTTGATTATATGATTCTTCCATGGTCTGTGTTTCACTTTGTGTGCTACAAATGTTTAACCTTTTTGTCACCAGTTCTCATATGTCATGTGTCTATCTTTGTTGTCTCTCAGTACCTGCCTTTGAAGGCATGGCTGTATCGGGATGGATTTGCCCGCTTCTCCAATACGCGATTCTCTCTCAGCAGTATCGAGGATCAGTGTATCCTTTAACAAAAGCCTGTGCTTTGCCACATGCTTCACTTTGTCCTTCTGAGCAATCACCTTTCTTATAAATCAGCCCTTCAGTGGTTCTCCTGTCACCAGTGCCATACCCATAATGTTGCTCTGTGTTTACTGAAGGTTTCCACTTTTGCCTACAGTGTAGGGAGGATGGTGTCAGCTCGCTACATTCCAGACGTGGATAGCTCTGGTCCAGAAAGCAAAATAGCAAGCCAAGATTTAGTTTCCATCAACCAATTGAGTACTCTGTCATTGTGACTCTTTATACTCAACTCAAAATCTTGGTCTGGATTTTTACTTTCTGCACCTGAACCTCTGTTATTCACTTGCCAGGCATATTTGTCCTTAACACCAGTCCAAATACAGATATCCATCTCACCAACGTGGCAGTGCAGAAGACTGCACCAGATTATGACCCAGAAAGGGTATATAGAAACTAAATAGAGCACATATTTCTGTGTGCCAAATACAAATGGATGTGACAGCACTTAGTGGTGCTTTAGAATACATTATGCTATGAGCTACGGCACTTGCACTGTTGCTGCTGACATTAATAGTCTCACTATGCCTTTCCTGCAGGGCTGTAAGTGGCAGATGCAGCAGCTGCGTCGGTACCTCACAGCAAAGCACGGTGCGCAGGCGGTAGAGACCCTGTTCAGGGACATTGACAACGTATTTGTGCATAGCCTGCAGAGCGTTCAGAAGGTCATCATCAATGACAAGCACTGCTTCGAGCTCTACGGCTATGACATCCTCCTGGACCAAGACCTTAAACCGTGAGTTCCCTCAGCGTGGCCTTGCTTCTCTGATAGGTACCCATTAGTTCGTAAATTGAAAATTCGTAAGTAAAGGAGCATCTGTATTTACATTTTATTTGAATAGATAATGCTGTCGGTGATATACTTTGAGGAATAAGTAGCAACGATGTTATATATTCAGCACTCGCTCGCTGGTGATGTTTTTTTAGGGATTGTACTACAGTCAGATGCAGCAAATCTTCACGTGGAAGTATTACATTCAGCATCATTTTTTAGACTCAGATTCAGATAACTTTATTTGGAAAGTTCATTTCCGAAACCAACCTAGTCCATATTAATAAGCTCAATACAGAACAAAAGTAAAACCTAAAACTAAAAGTAGTATGCCACAGACAACAGATCAGTGTATGGGTGCAAGGGCACAAGCAATGGACTGAGTCTGAAACTCATGGTTTTGAGTGAGAGTAAGACAGCACCAGGTTACAACCCAGAAAAGTGGAGAGAGGTTCTTCATTGAATGGATGGTGAATTTTACATGTACCTGATGGATGCACCAGTTACTTTCCTCCTCTCCCAGGTGGCTTATTGAGGTAAATGCTTCGCCCTCCCTAACCCCCAGCAGCCAGCAGGACTTCGAGATGAAATGCTGTCTTCTGGAGGACACCCTGCATGTGGTTGACATGGAAGGCAGGTACGGCCCTGAAGAGGGCCACATCCGCCATCATTGGGCAGGCCGCCTCTAACAGCTCCCGTCCTCCAGACTCACTGGCAGGGAGAAGCAGGTCGGGGGATTCGACCTCATGTGGAACGACGGCCCAGTGTCCCGAGAGAACAATGGCCTGGAAACCCTGGGGAGCTCATGCTTCAGTCCAAACACAAACTTAGGTGAACACTGGTTGACTGATATCCAATGGAGACCTATGTTCGCTGTAGCATCATTCTGGCTGACGTGTCTGTTTCCTGGGCCCCAGGTTGTTTCAATGACAGAGAAAACCAGCTACGACGCCTCAAAGTCCTGCCTGGCCCGAAGAGCGCATGACAGATTGTTACTTAACGTGTTTTTTGTATTAAACTGAACTCCCTCCTGACATTTATACATATCAAGAAGTGAGAGAATATAAGAGACTAAAATATAAAAGGTGTACATAAATATAAAATATAAAATAGATATATAAAAGGAAAACATAACATGATGGCAGTGAGTATAAGTGATTACCTCTGTATAATCACCCTTAATAAACCAGATTATTGTGTTCTTGTGTGATTTAACAGACCCGAAATACTGTACAAAGTACACAGATATACTGATATACAGAACTTTGCAAAAGTCTTAGGCAGTCAAAGAAAAAGTTTGTCCATTTATCTGGGTAGTAAGCATATATTTGCTTAGAAAAACAATGTAACATTAGAAAAAATATATAAATGAACAGTAACAAAATAACAAATAAGAATTTCTCTTGTTCTCCAAAAAGTGACATATCTTGTTAGATGGATAGAAGGAAATGGCTTTGGCTCCCAAACATTGGCCATTCCAAAAACGAGTGAAGAAGAAAAAGGCAAATAAGTACTGGCCAGCAAAAGACAACCTCCCACTGTATGGAAATATGAAAACTGATTCTATGTGGACAGTATTGATTAAAAGTGATTTTATGGGCACAGCAAATGATTTGTTGGCATGCTGTCGACACAACACCACCGACTTATTTGACAAGACTCTACTGGTAGAAAAATATTGATTTGGCTAATGTGTTCCTGTGAAATCTTTTAGACTTCATAACCAGTTCAACCGATTCACTGAAAAGACCCGATTCAAAAGAACGATTTGTTCACGAATTGGACATCACTATCGTTCACTTGGATAGCTGTTTTTGCCTGCAAGTAAACTTTCTTGCTAAGACCATATTGTGTTGCATTTTGCATAGTGCTTTTCTCTCCAAATGAAAATTATGCAAATACAAATGTGATTCCACGTTGTATTAGATATGGATACTAGTAGATCAGTCCCGTTAAAACTGATATGACAGTGTGATATCACACATTGTATCAGGACTGACTGTACTTTAATATGGGTAAACATTCCCTTTTTTGCTTTAGAAATATTGCAGTATTTGAAATTTTTCCATTATCGTGCAGCCCTACATATCCACATGTTCATATATCAAGAAATGAAGATACCTAAGCCTTAAATATAAATAATGACTGTCAGTTTATTGAAAACCTTAAAACACAGGATTTAACAGCTGAAGTGACAAACTTACAGTAGCAGGACAAATGGCACAGTAGCTGGGGTCTTTACTAACAACAATGTTTACATCATGTTAAACAAACAATTACATTTTGTGACAGCAAAGAAATATTTACCTGTATTACATCAAAATACTAAGGAAAATTTAGTGAATAATAAAAGCAATAAACTTTTCTGATGATATCAGCAGGGTGTCCTGGGTACAATTAATACCAATTGAGACTCGAGCTGTTCCATGTTTTCTTAGCAAGACAGGTGACATCAGATCACACAATAACATTGACGGTAATGTTTCAATTAAACTGTGGAATACTGAATACTGAAAACTGTAGAGTAAGCACAGGAGACAAAAATGCAAAAATGCAAACAAATATTACCAAACCTTAATATTCTATTTTATATTTACACAATAGGCCTACTTCTTGTATTGGAATAGTGGCCAAGTGGGTAGTACTATGTCCACTCACTTTCAGGGCTGATGTTTGAATCCTGCCTGTGTGTGTGGGGTGTGCATTTTCTCTCTGTCTCAACTTCCTTCTAGTTTAGTCCAAAGACATCCAGGTAGGAATCTGTGTGCCCATAGAGTATGAGTGTGTGTATGTGCATGTGCCCTGTGATAGACTGGCATCCTGTCAAGGGTGCAGCCCCACCTCTTTCCCTTTGCTGTATGTGATAGTCTCCAGGCCCCCATGACCCTGACCAGCATAAGAGACTAGAAGATTGATGGAAATTATAAGATATACTTCATCATGTAGTACTACAGGAGGACGTTCAAGACTGGAGGGTTGAATTAAACACATTGCTTAATTTTATCAAAAAAGTAGGTACAATAGATCCTTTTAAATAAAGTGAAAAGCATATCCCACACTTAAAAATAGATAGTAAGATAATATGAAAATGCAGTCCTCAGCTAACCCCAGCACAGCATAGAACAGGTGTAATAATGTGAATGCATAAACACAGATAAATATATATTTTCCAGCAAACCACATATATTTACACCTTCTCCCCAGTGTCAATTGGCTTGTTCTGGGCAAGTAAAATGAATTAGATAAACAATAGCTACATAAATAAATAGCAGAGGAAATAAGTTATAAAATGTATACTGGAAAGCAAGTCTTACTTTCTAGAAATCGATAAGGTTTCAAATTAATGTTGCTTTGACAAAGAATTGTTTCATTTATTCCTTAAATAGACCTTTCTTTATACAGATTAAAAAATGTTTTTTTTTTTTGTATAACTTAACCCTCTGGCGCATAGCGGTCACTACAGTGGACAGCTGTTTTAAAAGTAATTTTCTCCCAAATGCGATACTTTCTATGGTGGAATTGCATTTCCGCCATTAGAATGTTTCATAATTCATGCATCAGAGGGTTAAGGTAGTCCTTTTATATATCCTATACATCCACTTGCCTGCTTATTTAATTCCATATCAAAATTATGGTTAAAATATTTCCTGTTACAATGAATATTTCAAAATAGGTTATCAGTGTGGTAATACTGTGAATAACAATGCTACATGTCTGATAGTACTAAGATGTTTATTTTTGTGTGTCATCTTCATATTATTTAATGATCCTGATTTTACAGAAATTAGCCTGTCAGCATTCAGTGACTGAGGATGATGCAGTAACTATAAGCACATATTATTAGCCCACAAATAAATTTAAAAACAAGACTGAATTCTGCATAAGAACACCACCGGCTGCCATTTGAGCTGCTAGCACTTCACGGTAAAGCTAAGGCAGTAGCGGCCAGTTCCAGTAACCGAGAGCTGCAGCAATACAGGGGCCTGTATTATGAAGCAAGATTTATTGGTTAGCTAGATAACCCCACTTAAAACTGACTGCATCTTCGTAGACTTATGTTTAGCCCAGACTACGTTAAGCCTGACAAGCTATCTTGCTAACCCAAAAAGCCAGCTTTGTGACATGCCTACAGGCCTCAGGCTTCTAACTTCCCTTTCAGTCAGTAGCTTATATATGCCTGTCACACAAGACGCAGTTATAAATAAGATGTACTGTACACTGCTCTATGTATTTGCTGTCTTTTCTATATAATGCACATCGAACAGGGAAATATGATGCTAATTGGTAACAGGGTTAGCATGTTTCACCTTTCCATTGGGCCTGACAGGTGGCGTCCCCCTGGACACAGATGAGTGACGCCGAGTTCCAGCGGCAGCACCCAGCTGCCCGTCACCCTCTCCCAGCCCCGCCTTTGGCCGCACTGTATCAGTCTCCCTTAGAAGGGTCGCCTGCTGTGCATTCTTACCTGCCGCGCCCTTCTTGGCAAACACTGAATTTTTCGTCTTGCTGGTGCCAGCTTGCTGGTTCCCATCGCCATTCCGTGGCCCGGCCTGCGGCTGGGAAGGACTGCGGACGTTACCGGCTGCCTGCACGCGCTGCAGGTGACCACTACCTGTTGGGGAGCTCCCGAGTCGCCACACCTGGCCAGCGGGGACGCGGCTTTCGCTGCTGCTCCTCTTCGGTGGGGCTCCAGGCCGCGTGCGACGTTCCAGGACCGGACTGAGGCGGGAGTGCCTGTGGTATGCGTATGGGGAGCAGATGCTGCTGCAGAGGGGGAAGTGGAGGTGGCAGGTGGAGCAGCCTGCATGGGAATGCTGGAGGGGTGGGTGGCTGGCCGGGCAAAAGGCAGGCGGCGGGGGAAAGGCACACTGACATCGGCGCAAGGTTTTGGGCGAGCCGAGGCGGGCGATGGGGGCTGAGCTGTAGCGAGGGGCTACAGATTGGCGGCGAGGCCGGACAGGAAGCCCGGAGGCAGCTTGCCTGCTCTCTGCCTCAACGGTCTGAACCTGGAGCCATTCCAGCTGCAAAAGCCGCTCCAGGTATCGCTCTAGTTTACCCACAGGTCTGGGCCGAGGGGCCCCCCTGCCGTCCGTATTGAGGAAGATGGCCAGCTGGCGCAGACTCCAGGTGCAGAAGGGAGGGGGCAAGAAATCTGGATATCCACGGCTACCAGGGCCGCTCCCCCGAGACTCCGGAATGCATTGCCGGAGATCACTGGGGTCAAAGACCTCAGCCCGTAGATTCAGCTGCGGGGGGGTGCAGGGTGAGGGGAGAACAGGGAGCCGCTCAGAGTCCGACAGGTCACTGGCACTGTCTGTGTCATCCTCCTTCTGCTCGTACAGCCTCGTCGACTCCAGACTGAATGGCTGGCCTTGCTGCCCCAGTCCCTTGCCAGGCTCAGGGGGAAGGGCTAGCGGCAGGGTAAGCGTGGGCCGGCTGCGCACACGGCCTGCAAAGTCCCGGGTATCTTCTCCGCCGCACTGTGACACCGGCCGCACCAGACTCCCCTCGTTGCTCTCAGCCTGAGAAGGTAGACGCTTGGGGTGCAGCTCTCTCACGCTTCTGCAAAGAACAACGAGAGTGTCGCAGACAAATCTGCAACATTTCCAGAACACAAAAAAAGGCACATCGTAAAACATCGTAAACTGGAGGACGAGCAAATCCCCCAATGGGCTCACCTTATCAGAGCATCATTGTTATAATTGCAGGGAGCCTCTGGTTTACTTTTTCCTCTAAATTGGGTGCCCTGCATGGTGGGAGCAAAAGATGATAGTAAAGTTCAATGCTGAAACATATCTGGATTCATGAGGTTCACTAACTGAAAGGAGGGGCATCGTCACAGAAGTGTTGCTGAAAAATGTAAGCAATGCTTTTACTGCTGATTTAATGCTAGTAATCCTATGAAATTATGCTATTAAATAGATGCTATCAAATCTAATGTCATTTTAATTAATTGCATTAATATACTTAATAATTTTAATTATTTTTTAATTAAGTTTTTCTGTGGTGTAATAATGAAGTGTAAAAATGAGCAATACCATCCTTGGCTTCAGTTACTACATTTATTTAAGATTCAGAAGCTAAATAGCTATAGTACTGAGTATATGTGTACAGCAGGGCATTGACGTGTTCTCTCTGCATCCTGCAAGTTTCCTCCCACAGTCCAAAGACAAGCAAACTAGGTGGCATCTCTGAATTGCTGTTAGTGTGTGCATGTCTGCAAGGGTGTTGTTCCTGAGGCAGCAATAAAAAAGTCAGTTCCAGGGCCTCAGTACCCCCTGTAGTGCAATGATTATTTGCATGGTTCGAGTGGTAACAAACACCTCTGGTGTGTTTATATTACATACAATGAACTGATGTCCCAGTGACGCACAGGTGCCGTTAAAGACTTTGGGACCCATGAATGCATATCATATTGGGCC
Organism: Cyphomyrus plagiostoma; assembly: GCA_019775915.2. Taxonomy (NCBI): domain Eukaryota; kingdom Metazoa; phylum Chordata; class Actinopteri; order Osteoglossiformes; family Mormyridae; genus Cyphomyrus; species Cyphomyrus plagiostoma. Next base: position 29,387,552 of record JABFEA020000110.1, read on the forward strand.
CCCAACACAGACCAATCCAATTATGTTCTAAATTTTTAGGGCCCCAGTGAGTCATCCTAACTCATCCCCCCCTTTACAGTGCCCCTGTTCCCTGACTCGTGCCCTATGCTGCCCCAGTTAGCCCAGAGGCTCCCCTGACTCGTGCCTAATACTGCCCCAGTTAGCCCAGAGGCTCCCCTGACTTGAGCCCTATGCTGCCCCAGTTAGCCCATAGGTTCCCCTGACTCGAGCCCTATACTACCTCAGTTAGCCCACAGGCTCCCCTGACTCATGCCTAATGCTGCCCCAGTTAGTCCAGAGGCTCCCCTGACTCGAGCCCTATGCTACCTCAGTTAGCCCACAGGCTCCCCTGACGCGAGCCCTATGCTACCTCAGTTAGCCCACAGGCTCCCCTGCAACCCTGTCTAGAATGAATGGTTGAAAGGTGAATGCATAACTTTGTACAGTCAATGTATTACTACACGGCATAACATGCACCAGCATTATAACATCACACACAGACTTCACCTTCTCATTTCCAAGTGTGGAGTCTTTTCTGCGAAAGGTGTTTTTTGACTGAACCGTTGCCTTTTTCTGGGGTCTATGGTTCTGACTCAGACTTCCTTTATTAGAGCTGTTTAAACAAGAGAATGCATGCTGAACACAACAGTCAAGGATTAGGAAGTAGTTGTTAATTTAAAGTGTAAATTAAATATTTATTTTACCTGCCAATGTCAGCACCGTATATGCATCACTACTGATTATTCAATTTTGACAATATATCAAATAAAAAAGGTACATTTTTACTTAAATATTTAATAATATCAATTACATAATCGATGACTTTTAACGAGAATGGGGAATCCTATTTACCTTATTAACGAGCCGACATTCTCTGAACTTCTGTCTGATCTTTTCTCCTTGTTGGACACCTTAAGAACAGGAGCTGCAGCTCGCTCCAGAAGGATGGGTCCCATGGCGCTCCGAACCAAAAATCTTGTACTCTGTCAAGCTGCTTCAGCAGTGCGGTAACCCTACGTGCGAGTACCTTCGCGGAGAAACTCGCTATAACTCCATTTTATCCATATCCCCCGATTATTGCGAGACACACCACACATTTTGACAACAGTGAACCATTAACTGCGAACTAATGACGTTGCGACGACATAGAAACGCATTTCTAAATTCTGTATATCATTAAAAGATAAATGAATAATTAACAGGCGAGATCAAACTGCATTCATATTGAATGGTAATACTGGATTACAACCTTCCTTTATTCGATTCCAGAGAGATATTTATTCGTATAGCTATACAGTATCTGGTTTATCGTGATTTCCCCCTTAAAGTATTCATGTAGAATCTTCAAATGAGCGACTAGCGAAATTTGTATTATATAACGCTTCTTTCGTTTCTTCTCCTTTTGTACAGAATTTGTAAATGGTCGCAGCAGTAATTTCAGGAAGCATTTTTATAATGGTGTCTATGCGGGATTCTACGGTTTGTTTACTTGCTGTCGCCGCGTTCTTGTTTGCGAAGGCTTCGCAGATGCTGTTGTTCTCCGTCGCGCTGCGCAGATATGACGCGCGCGCTTCAAAGCCGGCGAATGGCTAAGCTCGCGGCAAAAAATAGCGCTCGTGCGAAGACTCTCCGGGATGCTTCTGGCTGCCCTGTCAGATCGAATTTAAATCATGTTATAAACAAGCAACAATATACAGTTACAGTACAATATATGCAACATTCAGAATCTGTTTTTTTCCCAAATGAGTATTAATCCTAAAGCATGGTAGCAGGATTGCCTCGTACCTTATAAATCTAAATCCTGTCCCTTGTGTTTCTGTGGACGTGTGTTTCCTCTGGATATTCCGGTTTCGTCATGCAATTCAAAAGCATATATGGTTAGGTGAACTGGTTTCTCTAAACTGTGCATGTCCTGGGTGTTTTACTATTACAAAATGGAAACCAGGATTAAATTCGCATAGCGGCAATCCCCACAATAAAAGTACAGTGCTACACGACAAAACTTGGCACCATAACCACATTCGTCCAACATTAACTGTTCATTTGGGGGAAAAAGTGGCTTCAACTGAAATATTTCCATTGCTTGTTGCTTAATTCCACATGCCAGTTTGAAAGTATTTTGGCTCATTTCTTTTTACAAGAATAGTCGCAATTCATTGATAATTTAGGGTTGTCTTATATTAACATTTCATGGCATTCTGGGGTCCTATCACGAATTGAATACGCCGTGTCATGTAGCCACGCAGTTCAGTTTTTACGAATATACAAATATAGGGATCGCAGTATAATTTGGTATCTATATATCCTTGTTCTATGAAACCACATAAAAGAGTAAAACAGTAAAGTAACATTCCCATGAACTGAATCACTTTTCAGACACTTCCTATACGATCAAGACAGCCCCACAGATTTTTATCGATGCATACCTTCGGCTGCATTGCCAATTTACCGCTTAATTATTAAAGTTCTCACTAAAAGTGACTAACTAAAAACAAGTTACATGTGGCCCACGTACTACTCGCATAGGGACGTAGATAAACTATTTTATTCCCAAAACCCATTTATTTAGAAAACCACCCATTCTTAAACGCTTATGCGCGTTGCACTTGGCGCGCGAATGACGGTGAAAGAACGTTAGGTGTGCGTTGCACTTGGCGCGCGAAGGACGGTGAAAGAACGTTCGGTGTGGATCTTCTGCTGGTAATTGTTTTATTTTCTTCATGTATTTAAAACTAGATGACGATTTCTTTCACATTTATAGGTTATTTTAGTTTAACACTGACTAAATCAGTAAATCATAATCTTACTTTGTAAACACGTGTAATATTGTTGACAGCCGAAGGACGGATCGAGTAGCAGCGGTTAGTAAAGAAAGGCCTGATACGTCTATATGGTTTCTGCTTTAAATCTGAAGAAATAAGGATTGTCGGGGACCCGTGTGGGGCGCGTCGCATTAAATTGTATTTCGTTCCGAATACTTCATTTATAATCTAGATTCACTGGAATGACTATATATGCTACTTAAAAACATACGTTTTCCTAGATCGAAAACTATAATATTTTAAAATCAGCCAGGTTTCTTCAGATATACTAATAGCTAGCTAGGTGTCTAGTTAAAAATATAGTGTGTTATATATTTGATTACAATACTAGACATCAATGAACGTATACTGAGAATAATATGCGATGATTGCTTGTAATGTTGAAGTTATAAACTGATAATTTGTCGCCGGTATTTTCAGGAGAGGATGGCGCCTCGCTTGGACTTGCGAGTGAGTACTGAGGACGGTCACAGATACTGCCTGACATTTTTTTGCCCAAACGTCTGTTTTGCGGAATTAACAAAAATTGACCGGACACAAATAATTTGTGTTAGTTACAGACTGATCTCATGTTTGTTCATCATTAATGATTTGTCACATCATTTATGGCAAACAAATACTACATTTTTAACTATATTTGTTAATTCTGTAAATCTTTAACTATTGAAGGAACTACTATAGGAAAAAGTAGTGAATAACTAATAATGAATAAAAATGAATGTAAAATACTGATCTCATGTTTGTTTATTGTTAATGAATTGTGACACATCATTCGTCCCAATCAGTTAGTATATTTATCTGTTAATCCTGTATATCTTAGTGAACTATTGAAGGAACTAGAAATGAATAACTCAAGTGAAATACTGATGTCATGTTTGTTCATCATTAACAAATTATAACATCTGATTTGTACTTTAGTAGTAACTGAGTTGCTACTAAATATTTGTATCCCCTCAAGTAAAGTGTTAACCAGATTAAATTCTCTGAAATTGTCTGATATTTGGCTTTACGGGAAATTTATTTCAAGGTATATTCTGAGCCTAGTATCATTCACTTGTTATATACGGGCAGAATTTCTGTTGCAACATACATTGATCTTTTCAGCAAATGTATAATTTTTGTTGACGTGTCATTGCATGATGATATTGGTAATACTGGTCTCTGGTCTATAACTGGATGGATTTGCATTTTTGTGTCTGTTGTATTCAGATGTTTAAATAAAATAAAGCCTTTTTCTATTATGATAATAATTATGATTTCATGCTCTCAGGGGTGCTGGGGGGAGTTAGGATTATTCCAAGAACCTTTGAGTGACTGTGACCTTAAAAATTTGGAGCATAATTGGACTGGTCTGGGTTGGGGGCCCAATATGATATGCGGTCATGGGGCCCGAAATCTCTAGCAGCACCCTTGTATTCTCTGTCCCCAGCTGGAGAAGCTGATTGACAGGGCTTTGAAACACAGTGATTTTCAGACTCTGGAAGACTTTGTGCTACATGGTAATAATGAGGCGGTCACCCCAAAATGTTCTAAAAATTTTATCAACAAACTCGATAAATTAATAAACCGGGTAGGTATTATTTATTTTCTCCTCCCAGTATGTAGAAGTTCATTGTTACTGAGCAAATTTTATAGTAATATTTATGGTAATATTTTACAAATTATTTTTTATATCCCTGTCTTTACAGGAATTGAATAATGGCAACATAAAGCATGCCTGTCTTGGACTTAGTTGTCTACACAAGTTTGAGAATATTTTGATTGCACCAGCTGCTCAGGAATTGACAGGAAAGGTTATGGTTAACCAGGGGCTTGTTCAAAAGATAGGTATTCTTACCTTTGCTAACACAAGCATTTACGTCCAATAGTATAATAGCTAACATACAGCTGCTGTGTTATGTGTCTACATGGTGTCATGGTTTGAGAAGGCACGAAAGTTATGGATTGAGAATGGGAAACTCAGGAATGAGGCATTGCTTGGCCTTGCAGAGGACTTACTAGATGCTTTGCTGGTGAGTAGTGGCTATAGTGAAATAAAGACTTTTCTCTATTTACCTCCAAATTTTTCAGTGTTTTATTTTGTGCAAATGTTTGGTCGTTCTTTGATAATCTTTTCGTATTTGGTAAATTGGTTTAATATTTCAGAATGTAAGTTGCATAATTGTTTTCTTATTTTCTTACATTGTTCTGTTTGACACATTTGACCGTAAAATGCATTTGTTGTTAACCTGTTTTTTTGTTTTGTTTTTCTTGTAGGCCTTTTATAATAGTAGTAAAGAGGGTATGTATGTATTTTGATTTATGATTTGTGCAAATAGTTTTTGGGAGGACGACTGTCTCTTTGCCATACTGTTTTATTTAAAACTTTTTTTTTTTCACTTAGGAAAATGTCAGGTGACAGAAACCTTTCTGCATCATATTGGCCACTTAGCTACAGAACCAGGAGTTCAAATCCTGATCCAAAAAGAGGTCAGACAATTCACTTACATGAGTTACCTTAAATCTTTGTGTGCAGATCACAAGTACTGTAGAGAAGCATTCAGAGATTAGTGTTTCCCTGTTCATTCTTTTGCTACCTTTGGCACAGGCGATTCGAAAGCTGAATGTTATTCTAGATTCAGTCCCACCAGAACTGAAAAAAGAAAGAAAAATTCTGTTTTCAGAGGAAGCTTTGGCTGTCATGTAAGTGAGGGAATATTGTGTACCTATTTAAAAAAATGTTTTACAGGAAATTCTATCCTTTATTTTTAGTTTGTGTTCAATGTAGTGCTGTTTTTTTGTTGTTCACAATAGTTATTTGTTGTCAAGGTGAAAATATATTGAATACTGAGGTTAGACAATGAAACTGAAGTAGCCAATCATCACTGATTGCGCATTTCATCAGTAAGACCATAGTGTGAAGATTGAATTAGCAGAGCAATAGCACAGCTGTACATAAAATATTGCAATCCACACAACATAATGGGAGACATATTGGAGTTCAGAAGAGGACAGATTGTTGGTGTGTGTCTGGCTGGCACATTTGTGATCATGACAGCAAGTCATTGTGGTGTATCGAGAGCCGTAACATTCACGGTAATGTCGGCATACAACTGCGAAGGATGGACCACATCCAGATGGATGTCCAGGTAGTAATCCAGATTGTATCCAAAAATATAAAACCACAGCTGCCCAACTCAGCAGAATTAAATGCACACTTCAGCTCTCCTGTTTCCACCAAAATTGTTTGATAGGAGCTCTGCAGGGTAAGTATTCATGGTCAGGCTGCTATAGCCATACCTTTGGTCACATGCCAAACGTCATTTTCAGTGGTGCCATGGACAATGTGAAACATGCAATGTTCTCTGATAAGTCAATCTTCACTGTCTTTCCCACATATATTAGTGTTATGGTGAGGAGAATCTCCAAAGAGGCTTATTACTTAGACCAGGGATAAAGGGCTGCTGTGTATGTAAAGGGCTGCTGTGTATGCATGATTTTGCTGCAACTCTCTAATTAGTAAACTTATTACTACTGATTGACTGAAGAGTCCTCACACCTGGGTTTTAACAGCTGACCTAAAGGTTATCCCTTAGCAGATAGGATTCTCCACCGCTGACCAAAACTGTCACTTACCCCGAGTACAGTAATGATTTGGGCTGCAATATCATGACATTCCCTGATACCAAGGGCTACTGAACCATTCTGGAAGACTATGTTCACCAAATGGTGATGGTGGTGCCATGTATCAGGATGATAACGCACCAATACATACAGAAAGACTGGTGACAGTGGTTTGATGAACATCTCCCATGGCCTGCACAGTCAGCAGATCTAAAAATCATAGAGCCACTTCAGGGTGTTTTGGAGGAACGAGTCAGGAAACATTTTTCTCCACCAGTTTCACATACTGACCTAGCCACTGTTCTGCCAGAGGAATGGCCACTGTGCAGGACTTGTATCTGTCATTCCCAAGACACACTGATGTTGTAGTGGCTGCAAAAAGAGGGCATACTCCATACTAATAAAATATCATCTATAACCAGGTGTTTCAGTTTCACTGTCCAACCCCGTATATTGAACAACATAAGGAATCCTCAGTTGTTCCCAATTAATTTTCTTTGGTTGACGGCACAGGAAGAAGCTGGCAAGTAGAATCCCTGAAAGTGGAGGTACCTTCACCGAATTTACAATGTGTCCCTGAAGTCAGCGTTTACCATAGTTATCAGTTCACCCTTGTGCCATTTGCCCACTAACGTCTGTTCAGATTATGATCTGCAGGTTTCTCTAATGGAGGCCCTCTGCAGAATGACCACCCCCAGACAGAGGGAGGAGCTTGCCTTCTCCTGGTTCAAGATGGACTTTGTCATCACTGCTTTCCTTAAAATCAAAGATTCTGAATTTGAGACCGTAAGCCTTGTACTTTGCCTGTACAGCAAAGAGAGCATCCATGAATTAAATAAATGTGGATAAAAGCTGGTGGCTTGCATGACACAGCTTTGCTGTTTGTATAAAGACTGCCCTTTTGTTTTGTAGGATACTCGCAAGTTTCTGAATCTGTTGAATGGTATGAAAGGAGACAAGAGAAGGTAATAAAGTCATTGAGTACTTTTGCTTTTGTGTTTTATCTCAAAGTTTTTCAAATACTAGAGTGTAATGGTTTTCTTTCTTCTATAGAGTGTACTCATATCCGTGCCTGGAGGTGTGTCTGGGCAAACATGAGGTCAGGTCATTAAAATATTGTAATAATTGGTGTGTGTGTGTGTGTGTGTGTGTGTGTGTATGTGTCAGATGTACATTACAATATGGGGGAAACATCCCCAGTTATTTTGACATTGTGAGGACTATTTTTTCGGTTCCCCCAAGGGGAAATTCAACTCTGTTCTATGTTAATAGCTGCTGATGCCATCAGATGAGAACCTGGAGGAGTTCTGGGTCGACTTCAACCTGGAAAGTCAGAGCATATCCTTCTACTTCTCTATAGCAGATGAGGGGGCACAAGTATGGGCCATTTTGCTTTTTTTTCTGCTTTTCTTTATTCATAAAACTTGGGCTGCGACACAGATACGGATATTAGTTTGTTTTTATATTGATATAATACCAAAAAATAATTTGAATTAGCCTGTGTGAATAATATGTAAAGATGCAATGTATAAACATGCTTTATCAGTATCTTTTAGATAATGCGCGCAAAATGCATAAAGGAATTGTTGCATTTTTGTGGTTTGGTGCGTAAATCGGTTACATTTTCGGCTTAAAATACACAATGAAATTAATTAATACATTGCTTGACACAGGCAAAACCTAACTTCACAAGTAGATGTTTGGTGTGGAAGACATTGCGGTAATTGTGGCTGTGAGTTGGTTTCTGCCGATGCTGGTTACAGTCCGTCATAATCGGATGTTTTGGAACATTATGGTTTCCCAATAAATTGCACCAACACTGGAGAGACTATTTGATAAGGCCAAGACTGTCAGCTTTGTTATACCGAACTTTTTTTTGCTGTAAACACATCCAACATACTGACTCATTTGTCATGACACCATCTAAAGTATGTGTACGACCAGAGCAAGGCAGAAAAAGCCTCTGAAAGTTAGTCTCCCCGTGGCATTTAAGGTGTTTTTGGCAGGAAATTCACACCAGGCTTAAAAAAATAACTATTGCTATAGGGGTGTTTATTGCTACAGATATGGCCATACTCAGAAGTAGAGAACATGGCATTTAAACAGGATTTAGTTCATTATGATTGTTTTGCCCGTGACCCAGAATAGGATAAGCGGTTACAGACAATTGATAGAGGAATGATTGTAATGATGCCGTGCTACTTTTTGAATGTTTATTTCATGGCGCCTATTTATTATTACACAATGTGTAAATAAGCGTCTCTCAGGTTTTGTAATTCACACACATCAGTAGACAGATTGCCTTTGGTTTACAACTGTTCCTAATTGTGTTTGCAGCTTTAATAATGACTAATTATAAGATATTTTTTTCCTGCTGTACTGAAATTAACGTTAGTGTGTTAAGTACAATCATTAGCAAGCTAAATATGGTAGAGAGGGCTTGTCTGTAGAGGGTGGTTATTTTGTGTGTTTCCCTTAAGAAATGTTACATTCAAACTTGATCAAGCTTTTTTCTTTGTTTCTGTGACATTTTTCACTTTAAATAGAGATTCTGTACACTATGTAAAGTAATTACATAGTAATTATAGTAATTACATAATTTAACTGTGACTTAAAAATACTTCTTGATGTGTTCTTTAAACCCTGTATTTTGGCCCAAATAAACGATTACTTGATCACATCCACTATATACTTAAATGGTTAATCAATTATCAAAATAACTTAGTAAGTAGTACATCTATAAGAAACATATGTGGCTCAGCACCAGTTTTCCCCTTAACATCGGCGTTTGTTTTTTCAGGATGGTCAGTGGGATACAGTGTGCATCTCTGACAACGAGGTCCACCACTACACAGTTAAAGGTACATGCATCCCACTGTACTCTCTGCATGATAATAAATTCAGTTACACTTCTGCATTCCAATCAGTGGATTGTACCCATGAATGTGTATCCCTTTAACAAAATGGAAAGGATGGCGGTTATTCATTTAAAATTAAATTAAAAATTGGTACAGAATCTGAATTGATATGCGTGCTGGCCAGATCTTATAGATTTCATACAAGAAGTGCCCCTTTATTCAATGATGGGCTGTCTCTTCTGCCTTCTTGGTTGTGACTGTGATGTTCTTAGAGGAGGTCAATAGGAAGGTACTGACGCTGTTACTGATGGAGCCACTGTGTCTGAGTGGCATAGAGGGCTCTGAGCTCATCGTGCACTTCAGCGCTTCCCTCGACATCCTGCATGCCACGGACAGTGTGTATGGCGCTGCAAAGCATGCGGTACATTCTCTTTTCCTTTTATGAATGTAGATATATAGGTTTCTACTCCCATTACAAGCAATCGCGATGATGGTAGTAAGCATTCCCTGCATCCCAGTGTGTATATGATCATGTCAGAAGTAGTATTGTGCCTTAGTATTCCTCTCAAAGGTTGTTGTATAATTATTTAAAAGTCCCTTAGTGTTTGGCACCATGTCTTCAGTTTTGGGTTGCGTGTAAAAGCTTAGAGGTGCTGTCATTCTTGTTCCATCAGAAATTTGTCGGAAAGACCAGCAGCTCCGTAGTTAAGACCGCTGTGCAGATCAGTCTTGATGACCGAAATTCTCAGGTTGTCCCACTTTTTTCTTCACTTATAAAGTGCCATTCAGTTGTTCTCTCAGAGGTCTCTGTCATACATAATGTGAGGCCCAAAGTGAGATAAGAGCGAAAGAAGGTTCTCTTAAATGTGGTTTTGTAACAAGCTGTGTAAAATGTAAATAGGGTGTCATTCCCGAGACTCAGCTCTCATTGGCACCCAGCATGGACAGGGAGCAGCCACAAGTGTTGGAGAGCTACTCTACGCGGAATGATGCACAGCCAGGGTCCCAAATGGAGCGGGCAGGCAAGCCCTGTCTGCTTCAGACATCACCACCTCTCTTACAGGTACCCTCCTGGATGGTACACCATTACAGAGAGCTTTCAGAACAGTTGTACCCCTGATAGGTGGCTAGGGAGTGTGATGTCTCTTGTATGCAGACTGTCACACCAGCCAAAAGGAAAGTGTCCAAGTCCAGCACGTTTATCACCAGTGGTTGCAGTCATAAGGTGGGCATGAGCCCCTTAACTAGCGTACTGATGACGGGTGAGTGTCCCGTTCCAGCCTTTTTCTTCCTGTACCACTTGTCAATCTACTTGTATCTTAATGTGCTACTGGCTTGCCTCTTCTGTTTGGCAATAATATGAAATGGTCAGATTATCTCTCATTGTTCATCCCAATAATGCTGTCTATAATTTCTCTTTTGACAAGTAGTTTAATTTTTGTTGTTCATTCAGCAACCCCACCCTCGAGCGGTAAGGGTAAAGTAGCACTGAAGATTGTCAGCTCCTCAGAGAGGAGGAATGATACCATCAGAGATCTGAAGATGAGCAAAACCTGTCACAGGGCAGCTGCCGCAGCCACACGGTGCCAGAGCAAAAGTGAACAGGCAAGATCACGATCTTTCCAACACGCTTGCACTACAGAAAGCAGTGAAGACTGTGCTCTCTGTGTAAGATTAGTATCTCTGCACCCGATAAGCCGGTAGAGTAAGACAGTGAGTGTTTCCTCTTTCAGGACATTATAGCACATCACACATTACAGAACAAGGGCATCAGGCTGGAGTCCAGGCCTGTGGCTGTAGCCAAGAAATTCCACAGGGTATGTAAGGGGCCTTGTGTGGTTATAATTCTGTCTACTAGTGTTTTCTGTACATTTGGTTCTATTTGTATATGGTTGCATATCTTTTTGGATTGGTGTACTTAGCTCTGTGTGTATCTGTGCATGTTCCTGTCAGCCTGTATGTGTTTCTGTCTGACTTGTGAATTTTTGTTTTCCTCTTATGTGTCTGTCTGACGTCATTACCCGCCCCCCCCATTCTTCTGGACTGTTCACAGAACGTCCCTGTTGACAAAGTGGTAGAGATGGCAGCCCAAGGTACAACTTTCTATAATCTAAATCAAGAAATGATCTTATTGGTAGACCGCATCCCTAACTCTACTTTTGGCCTTTGATTTAAGTTATTTTTGTGTTAGAATGCAGTCTATAGTCAATACTCATAGGAGTGGACATTATGGTCTTTACTTTTCTGCAGGAGAAACAAACAAAAACATAGTGAGAGATTCTCAGTGTTCCAGAAAACCGGAGCAATCTCTGTAAGTCTGTCTTTTATTGTTTCTAAATGGATGTTCTTCCTTATGGTGGTGTTTCTTTTGGATGTATTTCGAACCGTTCTCTATGGGTGTTGTCACACTAGCTGGCCTGCGGCGTGTTTATCTCCCAGGTTGCACATCCAAACAAACAAGGAAACCAGGTGGCGCAAATTTTCTGTGACTGAGGTGCTGCTTCCTGGTCAGAGGGATCACCAGCGTGGATTGCCTAAGCAGTGTGAAAGTCCTGTCCCCATATCTCAAATACACCTAACTGGTACTGCCCCGGACCTTCCTCAGGCTCCACAACACTATTTAGAGTAGTGTTTCCCAATCCGGTCTTCCGAGACCCATAGTCAGTGCATGTTTTTGTTCCATCCGAACTCCCTGTTCTACATTTTTGCTTCCTCCCAGCTCCCAGCAAAACATGGACTGCCTGTGGGACCCCAAGAACTAGACAGGGAAACACTGACTTAGAGGGTTCAGTTCAAATACCCAAGATATCTCTCTTTTATCAAGCACCAGATAGGCAGACTTCTCATACTGTGGAGATGCAGCAGAGTGTGGGAGAAATCAGCCACCAGCAGTTCCACGCCCAGCTTACCCAGAGGCTGGAGGACCTGCTTCAAGCACAGGAACAGGAGAGCCCTGTCAGCAGGAGAAGGCAGGGGAAGGCAGGAGGCCAAGCTGCACAGCAAGACACAGTTTCAGGACCACATAAGACACAACAGAAACCCCTCAAGCATGAAAGCGTGGGCCCCAGCGACGGGCCAGAGGTCACCGGTGCAAAAAGCAGCAAACAGAAGGTGACTTACTAAGGTTCCAGTTTGTGTTTTTATGTGGGGCCGTCAGGTTGTTCTCGTTCAGTGTAAGGAGTAAAAGAAAAGGGGGTGAGTGATGTAAGCTTATAGCTTTGACCATAGAACCCTGGAGCATTTATAAATACATTTAGGTTTCTGATTCACAGATAAAATATCAATGTAATTGTCTTCTTAGGTGAGCGTTAGTATCTTCCATTGGTCGGTGTATGTAATTATATGCTGTTGCTTAGGAAAATCACGTCTGCTAAATAATTAAATATAAATATAAAGTCTGCCACCTAAGAGTACCAGCAGTGTGTCCGTCCTGTTATATCACAGAATGGTGGGTCAGCGGATCTCACAAGTCGCATGATGATGTTTATCTCCAACCAATATAAAAGCACTGCAACGCCCTCTGCCCCAGTGTCCGAGCCTTGCTGGATTTCTGCAGGGAGAAAGAGGTCAGGTTCAGAGTTAGATACACATGTGACTTGTCTTGACTCACTTCATTGATAGGATACATAGATGCTTTTCTATATACCTGATTTTTCTTCTTTTATACATGTAGTGTGGAGAAAAGTTGGTCCTTTGCATCCAAGGTCAGTACTTTCAAATATCAGTGAACAGTGTTGTGTCATATTGTAGCAATGTGCTGTTTAAATAATTAAAATAATCTATTTTTTGGTTATTTTATTGTGGCTTTTTTTGTTGTTGTTTTTAGTGCAAAGGCTCAGATCCATTTCTAAAGCCAGCCCGTCTCTTGAAAACAGCAACAGGGTTACCTGAGTATGGATAGAAATTAGTTTTTTGCTTTGCATAATTGTGCAGACTTTTTGCATTTCACACATGTATTTGCTTCATATGCTATTCTTGTGTCTTACGTAGTTCTGCAATTGTTTTTGTTTTCTTTTGGCCATTGTTGAAAAGCAGTGATGTGTATGATTTCCATGGCAACACACCACAGACGAACAAGGTAAACACATGTTGTATCACCAATATATTACTTTGTCTTTCAGCATTGTACAGCTTTACTATCTTTTTGTGCATCACTATTTTCAAAAGCAGGGACTCAAGAAGCAGTCTGGCACGAGAAGCAGGTAATAACATAACGGAAAAAAATCTACTTACACTTACTGTAGCTTGATCAAATCGGAAATTAGCTTAACCTCGCTAAGCATTTTTATACATGGGTTATGGCTCCCTCTAGTGGATACAGTGGATTAGTTTAACGTTTAGGATCTATAACAGGGATCATCAACTATATTTGTCAGAGGGCCAGAGTTTTACCAGACGGTCTCCTTGGGGGCCGGACCCCCAAGAAGAATATCAAATAAAAATCTAATTTTGGCTTAACATTATGTTTAATGTTTATACTTTTTCCATTTCATTACAAAACTGAAGGCATTTGATTCAGGCTCCCACCAGCCCCTTGTTAGTTTTAGTTGCTTTAATAGTGTGGACCACTATTTTCTCTTTGATCGTCACAATTTTGGAATCCAGTCGCGGGCCGGATTGAACGGCTCAGCGGGCCGGATTTGGCCCGCAGGCCGCCAGTTGATGATCAGTGATCTATAGCATAACTTTCAATAGTGTGTAGTTATTGCTCCAATGAATGTCATTACCTATTTCTTTTAAACACAAAAAGGAATAATGATATAGAAGCTAATAAATCACAACATAATCTTTATAATAATATGGGACAATAATTAAATGTATCTTTTTAAGTTAAAACTAGTCTATACTGGTCTGTACCACCAGTCCTCTTGTACAATAATACTGAATAATTTTGCATTCATGGGCAAAGACCACAGCTTGAGGGGGATTAATATATTTCTTTTGAAAGTACTTGCAGGGAGCGTGGAAGTATTGTGGGAACATCTTTGAAGAAAGGTCCATCGCTTGTGAAGGTAACGTTTATATGGTTAGCTTCTCAGTGACCCTGTGCTGGATAAGTGGTTTATAGGAAGGTTGATAAACGCTACTCTTAAATATGCAGGACTGATCTTTTGGGTTTTTTTCTCACTAAAATACAGGACCAGTCAGTAGTTTTAGTAGACCTGCTTGAAAATATAAATATTTGATCGATGAATTAAATTGTATATATTTACACAGGTGTGGAAATTTGGCTTTATGAACTAATTAGTCAAAATTTGAAATCTAAGACGCGGATCACTCATGCGTTTGCAGTGTAAGGTTCCAGCCGTTGAGTTTTCTGGAGATGGTGTCATGGTCTGGCGTTGCTTCGCTGGCGATAGGGACAGGGAAAACCGATGGCTGTCTCACACAGCATGGCTGTCATGGCGATAGGGACAGGGAAAACCGATGGCTGTCTCACACAGCATGGCTGTCATGGCGATAGGGACAGGGAAAACCGATGGCTGTCTCACACAGCATGGTTGTCATGGCGATAGGGACAGGGAAA
>JABFEA020000110.1:29402461-29423885 GCA_019775915.2 Cyphomyrus plagiostoma
CCGATGGCTGTCTCACACAGCATGGTTGTCATGGCGATAGGGACAGGGAAAACCGATGGCTGTCTCACACAGCATGGCTGTCATGGCGATAGAGACAGGGAATACCGATGGCTGTCTCACACAGCATGGCTGTCATGGTGATAGGGACAGGGAAAACCGATGGCTGTCTCACACAGCATGGCTGTCATGGGGATAGGGACAGGGAAAACCGACGGCTGTCTCACACAGCATGGCTGTCCTGGCATTGCCATTGTGTCAGGATTATAGCTTATTAGGGAGTCCATCTTTAGCAAGATAACGATTCAAAACACATTTTGTACTGCCAGTCACAGACTCTAGACCTACATTATAGTGAACATATATGAGGCTGGAGAGAAGAGTCAAACCAGGGCAACCCATAAGTGCCAGATTTCTGTGGGAGGAACTGCAGGAATGCAAGATTTAGAGACTTTTTTTAGAATTATGCTTTGGTAGTCATTTTGTGTATTTAATGCCATTACCATGTATGATGTAAAGCATTAGAAAAAGCAGCTTCCTGGAAGGGTATTCAAATTTTGACTGTTAGTGTTTATGATTTTTAAGTATCAAAAATTTTGTCTCAGTTCAGATTTTGTTTGAAAAAGTGAGAGCAGACCCTGGCTTTCTTTGCTGACAAACAGACCCAAAGCCGCTTTGTTAATAAGCACCTGTTCAGTGACACCGACACAGACCACAAGACAGACGTCAGCTGGCTAAAGGACTCCGCTAAGAAGCCCAGGCTAAAAATTGTGCAGTATGGCAGGCAGCCCCCCCAAATATCTGCCCCAGCCGCAGGTATCACCTACAAGTTGTTTTACATGCTTAGCAAAATCTTCTTTTTTGGCAGAAGGAATTTCACATTGTACTCCTGTTTCCCTGAGTTGCCTAAGCTGTAATGCTAGTTCACTCTGCTTCAGATCAGTCTGTGGATTTACCTCGGGCACAGCCAAAGCCACTGGACTTGCTGTCCAAACCTAAAAAGGTAAATCTGGATAATCTTATTGAGGCTAATAAATATTTTTCTGTATCTTTTTCCACACGGGGGCAGTGTTGCAAGCGTTTTTTTAAATGTAATTTTTTAATGAATCTCAGCAGCTTTAATTGCATTCTCAGTAGAGCATGGGACTTATTCACAGGCAAAACTGAGAAGGAACAAAAGGGAAAAGGAAAACATGGCTCCCCCAGTACAGAGCAGACTGTTAGGTCGGCCCCAGAGAGCCAGTGCCGTGTTCAAGAGCTACAGAGAGCCATCTGACTTCAGCAGCAGCAGCCAATCAGAGGAGGAGGCACCCCAACACCCCCAGTGGCAGGTCCTCCCAGCCACCTTCTGTATGGCCTCTGCTCTTCATATGTACCCTTCTTGAATCATGTCATTAACAGCACCTATTCATTCATTAAAAACAAGTGTGTACTAACAGACACCACCTGTTGTGTTAAAAACATTTAAGCAGTGTTCCCCTGATATATGCTAGTATTGAGATATTTGTTTCTGTGGTTGCGGCCCAATATAAAGATGGTCAGCAGGAAGACAGCGAGGGCTGTGAAGACCACAAAGCAGTCGAAGGCAAAGAATTTGTCTCCTTCTCCCGTGAAGGATGGAACTGGGAAGCAGAAAGAGTGCTGGGCAGCTCGATTTCCAGCTACAACTTCCCCCCATGCTCCCATCGAGAGGATGAGATGTAAGGCACAGGGACTCCCTTAGCAGCCTGTTTCAGTAACAGCCTAAACAAGTCAATAAGGTTTTATCTCACCTTCCAATGTATCCTGTGAAATGCTGAATTTACAAATATCAGAGTAACTGAGTATACATTAGCAGTATAGGAGTGGGACCTAATTAGGGTGAATTAAAACACATTGGTAATATTTATGATATCAGGACAATCCAGCTAGAAAATGTATTTGTGTGTTTCGTTATATGCATTCATTGTATATACATGACTCCCCCTCTATAGAGCATTCCTGTGAAAGCAAAGAACCAGTTATCGTTCATTTATATGTTCCCAGACCCAAAAAATAACCTACCAAACTGAACCAAATAACACGTAAAACTTAATGCTAACATGTAGTAAAAGCTGGGAGGATGTGATAAACGCAGCCTGTACGTAGTATTTACAATGTATATACAGTGTAGCGTCTTGCTAACGTGTGCATAGTATGGAAGTAAAGAATAGATGCTCACACAGTTCAAAACTGGTGGCTTGACGCTAGGATGCTGAGTGTAGTTCCCAGGGAAGGAGCTTGGTGGCCATTCTTGCTTTTTTGGCTTTTTTCATAAGAGAAAATCCTATTCAGATTTCTTTTGGTTAGCAGAAACACATAATAATATAGGTCTTTCATAAAAGTAAGTTGTGTACTGCAGAGGAAACCTGTGTAGCAAGTCCTTATTTTGTTTTGTCATCTGAAGCATCTAAATAGCCATTTCTTTACTGTACTGTACAGAACACATAAGTAGGAAAAAAAATCAATTTAATTCAAACACCCCTTTACAGTGCCTGAAAAAGAAATCAAGCCCTAACCTTTTTTCACGTGACTGATTGTCACAACCTGGGATTTTGATTAGTTTGACTGGAAACGATTTCACAGTACTGGCCAAAAAAAAAGAGAAATGTAAACCATTAAAACATCTAACAATGTCATTAATATGTAAGTACTTGGTTTTCCCACCTCTTGCAGTTATTACAGCTAGCAGTCTTTTTGGATAAATCTCTATTAACTTTTCTCAGTGTAATGAAGCAAGATTTGCACATTCTTCCTTGGAAACTGCTCAAGTTGTGCCGGGTTAGTTGCGGAGTGGCAGTGGGCAGACTTCAGCAGCAGCAATCCTGTTGAGATCAGGATTCTGAATAGACCACTCTAGGACATAATTGAATTGTTTTCTTTTCACGTTACAGCATTGTTGTTCTGGCTGTGTTATTCGTATTGTCCTGTTGAAAGACAAAGCTAGCGTAAGGTTTCTGGCAGAGGGGAGTAGGTATCGTTCCAAGATCTGTTTAGGTCAGTCCTGATCAGATTACCAGTCCTTGCTGCTGAAAAGCATCTCCACAGCATGATGTTACCACCAACATATTTTACAGTGGGGGCGGTGTTACCTGACTGATATGCAGTGTTAGATTTACACCACACATTCTGCTCAGTGTTCAAGCCAAAGAGTTCTAATCTGTTCTTCCTTGCTGCTTTTCTGTAAAGGCCAATGTTTTGGAGCATTTTCAGCTTTGAACATCATATCTTCAGTCACCATTGACTTCTGCGATACATATCGCAGTAGCCTCTCTGAGAAGTGCTTGTTCTAGAAGGGCTGTCTGACCAGCACTTTCATATTTTTGCACTTCTGTTTGATGCCAGCATTATCGTCCAATTAAACAGGGTATTTTACCCATGTAGACTAGCTAATGAAAACTGCAGTAATGCTGTTATGGGTAAGGCTGTGAATCTGTATTTTCATGTTTTCATACAATGACCCAGATGAAGTAGATGATATTGTGGGTGTAATTGAACCAAAAGACATTTGAATCTCACATTTTCTACAATGGGTAGTGACTTGTCAGTTTTGATTATGGTATCTCTTGCTTTCTTGCTATCCATACTGAAAGGCATTCTTAAGGGTGGTTGCACAAAAGCCGGTTTGCTAGTCACAGCAGCCTCACCACTGGCAAGTTTTTCATATTCTGTATTTTCTTCTTGGTGACTAGTTCTCAGGTGTTGAATGAGCTGTGTGGTGTTGAAATTTCTCCCTGAAGATCTCCTACAATGCATTTCAGATGGCCTCTTCCTCAGATCAATACTTCTTAATAAAAATATGCTTGTCTCATAAGCATTTCTGTCATTTTCATTGGTTTTGTTGAAAATCTCTACTGTACTGTTGGACCTCAGCAAAAGAGGGGGAATTTCCCCTCATTAATTAAGTCTAAGAACACAGTACGTCGTCCACAGGTAGAGGTCACTAAACTGGGTGGGCTGGTAAGGTAATGGCACTGCCCTTTTGAGCAAAATAAGCCTCATATTTGCAAAAGTTATCAGTCATTTCTGCATCTCCCAAATTTGATTTTCACTTTTGAAATGTTTTAATGTTTAATTCGGCAGGATTTATACTGTTCTGTACATTACCTGGATTTTTATACTTTAATATATTGTGACTTTGGAATCTGAGACAATAAATATTAAACTTAGTTTTGTGGGGCCGGGCTTTTTCAAGAAGCTATAAATCTCAACCTTCGTATAACACTGTTCAGTAGATTATGCGGATGCCACCATTTGATGGTTGTAGTTGAAAACGTTAGCAATGCCCTGATTGCTGGAAGGTAAAAGACCAGGTTCTGCTTGTACCCATCATTGACTAACAGCTGTTTGTGTTGCAGCTGCGGATAAACCGATGTTGTTACCAAGGTCTCCGATTAGTCCCCTCCGCTCCGTGTCCATATCCCCTGTTGGCATGTCGCCCCTGGAGACACCTTGCCCTGAAAAGGGGAATCACATGGGCTCTTTCAACACAAGCAGCAGAGACAATGTTGGCACAGGGGTCCTGTGCCCCCCCCAACTCTCTTTTGTGGGTAGGAAGTCTAGCAGCCCTCCACCGGCGTCTAGCTGCCCCTCACAGGTGACTGAGTCTCTGTCCTCCAGTATTCAGTGATTGGACAGCACTGTAGTAAAACTGCTGACCTCTGCCCCTTTCTCTAACACCCGCCCATAGCTCCAACCAAGCCCCATCAAATCAGTCGTCAACCTTGTCGAGCCCCTGCTGACCTCAACGGCAATGAAGATGTCTGGGCCAAGGTCTTGGTTGAATTGCAAAACCCCAGAGGAACAGCTGCAAGAGTCTGAGAACAGTCCTGTCTTGTCTGCGGCTTCCCTGAAGGACTCGCTGATCTTCATGGCAACTCAGAGTCAGGGTGCACTGGAACTTGCCAGCAGCCCTGTTGTGCCTTCTGGTGAACAGGAGGTACTGGTCTGTGATGCTGGGACTGTGATCACCTGTCCCTAACATGTTGTTTTTAATGTTTATTATCCGTATAGACTGGGTAAACCAGATATAGCTGTATTGAAGAGCACAACTGATCAAAAAATATGTATTATGTACAGATATGTATGTATTATCCTGGTTACCCTGGACAAGGTGCCAAGCCATCACTGAGCACACATTACGGGAAATTTGGTTCTTACCTTAGGATATGGACATAGTATTTTTTTCCCTGTTTACCACATATGCTGCTCTTTTCTATAAAGCTGAACCGAAAGTGAATTATGTAGGGCAATAATCCAAGACACCAAGAAGTTATACAACAGGGTGCCTTAAAATCAGAATCAGAACCTGTATTGTTCGGCAAGTACCAAATGTACAAGGAGTTCCTCTTGATGCAGGTGGCAATGCAAAGAGATCCACAAGATAAAAGATATTTAAGAGATAAATGATAATAGAAATAACATAAACAAGCATAGTCAGAAATAAGAAGTATGGGGCTTTACGGTGGCCAACTCACGGGCCGGACTTAAACCCCATTGAAAAAATATCTTAGTTGTAGCATTTCTGTAAGTCATAGTGGGCTAGAATTCTTTTTAGAATTAATCTAGAGACTCCACTAATTTTCCACTACTATGGCTTGGTGAGCACTGTTGAGTGTCAATTTAAGTCGTAAAATTCTTCAAAAGAAGTAGAATCTCTCTTTCACTACACCATACTTGATTCCTCTTCTGAGAGGTGTCTCTTTAGTAGTTTAATAGTTTTGCAAAGCCATTCTTAGATTTACATTCAGAGTTTGAAATGTGAATAAACTTGTACTCTGTGTCTTGATGCTTGTTGACATTCAGCTTTGTTAGACATTCATGTGTGAAGTCTTAGTGGAGTGCTAACATGTGAACTTGTGTCGATGCAGAAGACTCCTGGTTCGTCCTCCAGGCGATCCAAGCCTGTTCAGTTTAACGAGCATCAATCAGGTAAAGAGAATTTACATTAATGTAATTACATTTTGTTTATGTAAATTAGTTGTTGGGCCAGCAGCATTTCATCATATTTTACATGACACTTAGGAAGTGCCATACCTTACCAATACATCAGCTTAAGTACTTTTCTTAAACCCCTGTAATGGTACAAACGGGGGGTTTTGGTTGGACTTAAACTTGCAGACAGGTGTTCTTAACTACCCCGCTAACTGCTGTCAAATAAATTTAAAGCATGAAACTTTTAAAAGGGGTGTTTGTAATACCCCCAGGGGAGCTGCAGTGACCACCCCCCCCACCCCCGTTCTTCCTGCTGTGCAGGGCCCTGTCTCACTCTGAAGCGGCGGGCCTCCCCTCTTGGGTCCAACAGCCCCGAAGAGCGGCGGCAGAAGAAGCGCGACAGGCTGAAGCCTAGGAAATTATTCCAACCCCAAATGGGCCACTTGAGTGAGGAGATGTGTTTGCCTTGTGTCCATACTCACTGCCAGTGTCAGGACCCTGACACCAAATGCAAAATCTGTTAAAGGAAAAATCAGAGAACACTAGGGAAGACGTATTGTTTTTGCAAAAAATTATAATTCACTTCAGAGAATGTAGTTAGAGTCCTATATATTACAGCATTATCCTGCATTGAAATGTTATTACTGAGTTCAAGGGTGGGGGGATTATTGTCCCTTATTCACATTGAAAGTGGCATCTCTGGTTAAAATGTACTTGATATTGCCCCTCCATGCCATTTTTATTACTTCTCTCCCATCTAAGAAGTTGCATCTTGCTTGGCAAGTGTAAATCTGTCCAAGCCTTGCATCTCTGGCACCAGGGTTTGTGTCTCTGCCTTGCTCCATGTTTGTGCAGTCTGCGTGTTCCCCTATTGCCATTTTGGGGTTTCCTCTAGGGTCTCCTGTTTCCCCCCACGGTTCAAAAATATAAGTTGGAGTTACCAATTGCCCATAGGTGTGCATGTGTGAATGATTCATGTGTAAGTATGCCCTGCAGTGGGTTGGCGCCCCATCTTGGGTTCTTCCCTGCTTTGTGCCCGTAGCGTTTGGGTTTGGCTCTGGAGCCTCCGCGACCTTGGAAAGGACTAGCGGTTACAGACGATGGATGGATGGGTGGGCATTCTGTCCAAAAAAATGCTTTCTACGCTTGAAAATATATTTTCATGCGCTGTTGACTGCTGGGATGAAAGTTAAATTGTTCAGTAGGCTTTTCACAATTACTTTTTCTGTGCAGTTTCCAAGCACACAGGCTTTTTTTTGTCAGATTTTTTGTGTCTTATGTTAAAATGGGTTTTAAAATCCTCTGGGTCTCATTTTTTTTCTGTTTCACCCCATCAGCCTCAACGTCTAGCCAAATGGGACCAACGACTATAAAGGTTCTGGAGAACAGCTTTGAGGGGGAAAATGAGGAGAATGAGGAAAGTGGTTTTGGAAAGGCCAGAGGAACCCATAGTGTACAGTGGGATCGCATGATTAACACATACACAGGTACATTGTCTTCTATATAATCTGATCCTCACCTTCCACTTCTTGTTCCTCTTTCCAGTCCTCAGTCCCAAGCCCATTCCAGAAACCCTAACTTACCTAGGGCTCACTGACATTCAGATGTACCCTGCCATTCACGTTCCATTTCAGAGGTCTCAAACACTACCTTGAGCCACGGTTTCTCAACCTTTCCAACCACGATGCTTGGCTATTCATCATTCATCATGTCAGCGGCCTGGGTGGTTCCCCTCCTTAAATTTTGCCAACCGCATTCCCTCTCACTGTATTTCGTGAATTTTCACCCAGGAGTGATCGAGTTTACGTCCATGAGACGCCCCTTTACCATGTTTCTCTGCTGCACTTTCACAGCCCACCCCTGGCTTGAGAAATGCATCCCTAAGAAACCAATCACATACTTCCATAACTCAATAGCGAATTCCTATAAGCTATGTCCATGTGCTCCAGATGAAACCATGAGTATTTCTGCAGACGGTGTAAGTGAGAGCTGTGAATGAGTCCGAAATCAGTGTAATTTGCGTGCTGCCATAACCACGTCGCGTGGGAGTGCTTTCCAACGGTGTTATGAAACCAGACGCCTGTAGAGAAGCGTCACCGTACTAGACACAGGAAGCTTGCCTTTATCAGGGACAGACACAAAAAATACACATCTTATTTCCTCATAATTCCCATTATGTCATTTTAATGAGCAGAAATGTTACAGACGAATAAGGGACTGGAACATCATAAAAACATAATAGATGACATACCATGACTACCGCCATCATATGGCCTTAGTCTGTCAAACTGGAATTCTTATTTTATATAATTTTCAGTACACATGCAATGGACCTTTAACACTCAAAGTCAGTAGTCAGCTACACAGAAGATATTTAAGCATATTTACAAGCATTGTGTTGACATGGTACTTCAAATCCCACTGCAGGAAACCTTCCACATGTTTATATTTCTGACAGATTCCAAGTAGCAACCAGGGTAAAGTGGACAATCACTCTTGTCTGTGGCGTCACATCAATGCCAAAACTAGAAATGGATAAAACACAAAGGGAATAATATAACTTTTAATAATATAAGTTTTAACATTTCGGATGCATAAATCAAGAAATCCTCTCCAGAGATCCTTTGAAGAAGGGAGGTGTGTGAGACTGCCTGCCTCCTGGCACGTGACATGGAGGTACACTATATCTTTTCATCATAGTGTCCAGCTGCTGGGAGGATAATGTGGACACTGAGGACCTGAGCTTGCAAGACCTCGAGGGTACCCAGAACCTCGGGTCTGCTTGCCACCAGCTTAACTCTGATTTGCAGAGAAAATTAAAGGTAACCTGAACTGCTTCCAGCCTTACTTTTAACCCTACCTGCTCACAAAAAGTCCAGTACTGCACATCAATTCACATTTCATTTTGGACTCATACTTTGGAGTCAAGTTTGAATTTATAAATGTGCAAGCCTGAGCCTCTGTACCCTTGTAGAATCACTCTAGGAGAATGAGCCTCTTTTCCAAACAGTCACTGAATATGATGCAGCAGCACGTTTCCACAGCCTGTGTACAGGTGCATCAGTACAGGTGAGCTGCCATTATTTTCCTCCAGTACACATCATTCAGATACGGGTATCACAAAGCGCATCTCTTTCTGCAGGATTCGCAGTCTAGAGAACGTCAAAGCAGATCTCTTACAAGAGATACGGACAATGGAAGAGGAGGAGTCCACTCTGAAAAACATGGAAAAGGAACTGACTGTATGCTACTAAGCTGTTTGGCTGTAAATTGAACAGTAGATAATGACATTTACATAATGTAGTGAACCAAGAGGTTTAAAGAAACGATACACTGAAATATGCACAAACATAAAATGTGTGCAAGGTACCAGAGATGGGGACGCGAGTTTGTGACTCTGAAATTGAGTCGACTTTAATTGACTTGACTTGCAACTCGTTACTTTATGACTCAAACTCAACTGCAACAAGCTTTTTCTGTTTTGCCACTTTGACCTGATCTGACAAAGTGTGGGATATTCTGAGTGTTATTCCAAGGCACTTCTCAGACATAGGCATCACTTAACTTTTGTTGCAAATTGTGGTCTGGCTCCTACATTGTTGATTGTTGTTGTCAGGTTGACACACTCCTTAGGCTATGTGTGTAATTTTTGCTCAGTGGATGTCTTCAACATAATGTTAATTTTGAGAAAGTATTAGTTTTGAAATCTACATTAGAAATGTTCTTAGGTTCTGAAAAAACTGTTGTTTCTTCAAAGGCATTTGAAATAGCAATTACTTTGAAGATTTATATAAGCCTAAGGTACCATGAAACAGCAGTTTTTGAACTGTTTGAGTGGTAATTCTCATTTAGTCACATCAGTTACTAATAGAAAAAAAAATTGGCGGTAAAATCTTTGGTAAATAATGTCAAACTGGAACCACAATACAGACCGTGACTCGTGAACATCTCTGCACGGTACTTATTTATGCACAATCTAGAAACAACTTCTGTGGCCTTTTGTGGCAAAATATTGCTGCAACTGAATAACAATAACATAATAGCGACTTAAAGAGACCTTATCAATAGTATAATCATTGATCATGTTAAACACAAAGAGGAAAAAACAAAATGCTATTGTCACAACTAAATTTAGCTTATCTCCTTAGGTTTATTGGGGTAAGCAGTACCAGGCTTTTCGCAACATCAAGGAGAAAGACGCGCACAGGTATGAATATATCTCTTAGACAGGTAGGGAAATCGGTAGATCCAATTTTATTGAAGTAGACCATGACCAGCTGTTCTGGGTTTTTTTAAATCATCAGTCTTGTTGCTTATTGAACTGATTCTCTTAAACCTCCTGAAGTCCCTTTGCTTACTATTAAGGGTTTTGGTGACCACATGTCAATCTGACCAGACCTCCTCTTCCACGGCCACACACTCTAGCTTCTGGGCTATTCCAAGCCAGCTAAGAAACATATAGATCCTCAGCAGGTCTCCTGGGTTTTCCACATGGCCTCTGGTCAGTGGCACATGCTCAGAAAAACTCCCTGAAGACCTCTCCAGGTAGCATCCTTATAAGATATACTTAATATGTCAGATGGCTCATCTAGACCTAATGGAGCAGCATCTGTATTTCAAGGCCCCCTCCAGATCTCTGAACTCTTCACACTGTCACAGAGATTGAATCCTGGAAGCCTGCAGAGCAGCCTCATTTCAGCTATTTGTATTTGCAGACTTGGTCTTTGGATCATTACACACAGCTCAAAACCATAGTTCAGCATCGGGACATAGAATGGCTGGTGAACTGCAAACCTCAAGTGATCACTGTCTTCATCCAGCACTATCCGTACCTATTGATGGATTTCATCTACCCCTAGACCTTTTCCACTATGTTTGTTTCTCACCGCCGTAGCGGCTTCAGTGAAAGATTGCGATCCACCAGAAGTCTCTAACACTGCCTTGTGGTGAGAGCGCATGTTCCCCAAATTATGGAGTTTCTTTAAACTGTTGTTTCTGCTACTCATAGTTGATAAGCACTTTCCCACCCTGGCTGAACATAACCTGAGCAAGTCCTCATCTCCCCATCCTGAGGCATCGTTTTTGTAGCTGGCTCATAGTCCAAACCGTAGCGCATCCAAACTCTTCTGTTAAATCTTCATTTCTGAAAAAAATTCTATCTCATATGAGACATGTAGTTCGATGGGCCATGCCTGTTGATAGTGGCGAAACAATGATTCTCTTTGTGGTTTACAGTATCTGCA
Organism: Cyphomyrus plagiostoma; assembly: GCA_019775915.2. Taxonomy (NCBI): domain Eukaryota; kingdom Metazoa; phylum Chordata; class Actinopteri; order Osteoglossiformes; family Mormyridae; genus Cyphomyrus; species Cyphomyrus plagiostoma. The sequence goes on from JABFEA020000110.1 coordinate 29,413,654, forward strand.
GTGTGTGATTCTTTAGAATAATTCTTAGCAGGCATGTTGAACTGAACAAAAGACCATAGGCCTCTTCAGATTACCTTCCGCAGAGTCAGTGACATGTCCAGGTTCTGTTGGTATTCTGGTTCCTGCAGCCACCTCCAGGTCTTAGCAGGTTTAACGGTTATCATGGTGGCTGATTACACAACAGAACAGCAAACTGCTGCTTTACATGTAACAGCTATTATAAGTAACCTTATTTGCAGGTTACCTTCCTGAGTTTTGGTTGAGAAAACTTTTTAAAATAATTACCAGTATTTTTATTCCAGGTCATGCTGTAACACAATTTTTGGAACAAAAAAAATCAGTTTCTATGGGAAACACATACGTATGCTTCTTTTATTGGGCCTTGCCTAGATGATGTGTTGACCCTGTACTTAGAGTTCAGAATGACACGCTTTTTGCGTCATTGTCCTTTTTCTGTCTTTCCTCTGGTCGGGTGTCCTCATTTTCATTGCTGCTCTGTTACACTGTTCATTCACCCCTCTCATCCTGTTTGTGGTTTCCTGTCCGCCAGGCTGCAGCATCTGAGGAACACATTCCAGGCTATTGGGTGTCATGGTTTAGAGAATGAGCACCGCATCTTTCATTCTGAGGCGAGTCTTACAAGTTATCATGCTGTCCATCCTATATGTCTGTATACAGTTTCCAAGATCTCACAGATCCAGAACTATGCACCTTTTGTCAGACTGATCAATAACTATGTATAACCAGAGGTTAGTGTAAAAATATTTTACATTAAATAAAAATATTTTTTACACAGTGTAAAAATATTGGCTGGTATTTGACTTCACTAAGTGAATATACAGTATTAATTAAGTAAAGCGTTGAAGAGGGCATTCTATTGAAAATTGCACTGTTGAATCGATGTTATTGCATTTGCTGCTTTTTGTTATCAGTCACGCTGTGTCCTTGACATGGTCATGTTGGACTGCCAGGCCTAGCAAGCCATGGAAACCATGGATGTAACCAAGTGGAGAAAGTGAGAAAAGTCTAACAGTTAAACATTAGGTGGACAGCGGTGAATGATACACGTCCCTCTTTCTGCAGCCTTTTCCTTTGTGTTTGGCCAGCTACTATATTTCCTCCAAGTAGGACAACTATGACAGAACCACAGAATAACTACTTATGGCTGGTCAACTGAAATCAGTGAATTCTGTGTTTGATGTGATTTGCCTACACCTGCTGTCTCCTTTCAGGTTCCATGGGGCTTCATTATGGAGAGGGGCTGCCTTCCCGGCATGCTGTCCGTCGTCCTCCCCAAACCCAGAGTCTTTTACTGCTTGACCAGATGTTACTGTAGTGTTTGTGGTCTCACTGTATTACTTCTTCCAGTTCACACACAAGTTCACAACAGCAAGGCATCATCTCAGCATGCCCCCCAGCAGTCGGAAATTAAGCATCCAGGGCAATGGTCTCTCACTTATGTTTTTCAGATATGCTTGATGAAGAAAGACATGAAGTCCATACAAGATAAGCTCTTTAGGGACATGGTGAGCAAACTTGAGAGTATCGGCGGGTTCTGGTTTGTTAGTGACACTTTTTAAGGGTATGTTTTGTTTGCAAAACTGAGTGCCGGTAAAGCTAAATTGCTCATTGTAGGTTTTAATAAAGGCTTTGTTGACAGGTTATGTTAGGTTAGGTTACAAATTCCTTAGTCAGTGAGTATTTTGGTGCCCGTTTCTATGAAATTTATCATGTATTTATCTCATTTACATCCTCTAGCACAAGGAAAGTCTCTTGAGTGTTCACAGAGCACTTCAGACCTGGTATATGCCTGGAAGGGGGGGACTTTAACTCCAAGAGGACCTAGGTTTTCAGCAATTTTTCATATTTTACCCTTGTTGTCTCTGCTGTGTAAATGTGGGAAAGAAGAAACTTCAATTCCCCAGTATTGTTACTTGATTCAATTGAGAACATTCACTAAAATGAACATTTGAAGAAATGTTACTTGGTTTGAAATCTTTTAAGGAATTGTAAGAAGCTACAGTTATTGAGATCTCTTGTTATGTTTGTCTTCTGTTCAGTGTTGGTTTTAGAAATAGTCCAGTGAATTTAGGGTGGTTGTTTTTAATCTTAATATGGTTTTATGGAATAAATTATCTCTGGTATGGCATTAGTCTGTGCTTTCTTGGAGAGGTCAGCTTACACACACCCCTTAGGTTTTTGTTAATGCCCTCAGCTGCACATGCAGAGGCACTGAGACTTGTGGTCTGTGTGACAAAGGGACAGCAGAGGTCCAAACTAGACATTTCTTCTTCCTGCTAACCTACTTAGTTAGGCTTTACATTTATTTATGCTGTAATGTTATGTTTTATTTATGAAGTACACAAACTATATTATTCTCACAAATCACTAAAGGTATTTTATTTCTGTGATCAGATTTAACCGCATTTAGTAAGTTCCACACAAACGAAATTCAGTTTCGCCTATGTAGCTATCATTAGCTATGCAGCCCTCCGTCCTTCAGTGTCTTATACGGTGCAGCGTTTTGGGGGGGCTGTTACTGCCCACCCCAAGCAGCATAAAGCACAAGAAAAAACCTAGTTGGAATTTAAGTTGCTGGCTCTGTCACTATCTATTTTTGAGGAATTTCAGCCTGTCATGGTCACGTTGTGTCTCTGAGGGTTGTCGCATTGATGTGGGTGGGTTTTTTCATCCAGAAGATCTGTTACTTTGGTAATTGTTACCGTTTATCAGTCCTGTAGTGCTAAGACCTAACACCTGTCCTGCAACAGCTAAAATACATCCCAGTATCATCCCAAAGAAAAACCACACAGGTGGTAACACAAAAGGATCTTGTTTTTATTGACTTTAAAAAAATTCTTATTTTGCACACAAATATACAAAGTAATCATTATGACAATAATGACAATTCTCTCAAGATATTTATACAGTATGAAATTTGCTCAGAATTGAGCCCATGCCCCTGGGATTATTTTTTCAAGGGTAGGAAAGCTGGTGACATGCACAGTTTGTTCCAAGAATGGATACACTCTGTCCAAAAGAGTCCTCATTTATGCCTTCTCTCTCTTTCTGCCCACTTTAAACCTGGTTAGATTGCTCAGTGGGCCATAGTGCATCTCTTCCAGGCAGCATCAACCATAACACCATCTGCCAGAGTATCATGACCACCCAAGGATTGGGCCAAGGCACTGGAAGAATGCTCTCCAGGCGCTCCCCGGTGAGACGGGCCGTAGAAGTTCTTCACAGAAGAAACATCTCTTATGGTCTGTGAAACCTGGAGGGGAGAAGATGGGGACAGCATTGTTACAAAACTACATTTTCAGTGACCAGCGGTTTGCTTGAGGTAGCTGACAGGAGCGGGCTATTTTTAGGGAAATGCAGCGCCCAGAGAAAGCCACTCTGCTAGCAGGGTCACTGTTACAGACATGGAGAGTTGCAGTTATAGGGAATCTGGAGGTGCCTACAGCCGCATTTATCAAGGATGTCAGGATTTGCTGCTGTGTGCTGATTTTGGTTCTGCTATATTGAGTTCAGGCTATCTTAAGCTCTCCGAACATGCAGGTTTTCTAACAATAGCCCTGGAAGTTGCTACGAAAACACTTTCACTGACCTCGTCAAGTGTTTGCTGGATGCGTGCACTTCCATTTCGTTGCTTTTGAACTCGTTCAGCTCCTTCCGTATTGCCGCCTGCAGGACACAAGCAATGACAGTCATTAAGCTATCTTAAGGGGAGTCCAATGGGATACCTGATTCTGGAAGAATTGTGGCAGGATTGTAATTAAGGAAATTATGCAGAACTGGACTCAGGTACCTTGTCAGCCGCAGACAACCTAGTCCAGGGCTTGTCTGCACGCCTGTCGTAGTCCTGAGCTTTAGCCACCTCTACGTAATCACTGAAGCGGATCAGGATTTTTCTGTCCCGCAGTTCATCTACTGTAGGCCGCTGGTTGAGCTGGAACATAGATTCAGAGCAGCGCAATTAGTAAATATCAATCCTAACCTTTGATCATTTTAACACAATTTAATATAGCATTATTATTGTACCGAAAGCCATTTATAACCATTTCTCTGAACCTCGTCTCCCACAGAGTACATAGGCTGATAGACCTCAGGTAGAAAATGCTTATCTGCACAATCTCTATGTTTGCCTGACATTTATTTTTTTGATTGTCAAATGATATCCCAGCCCCGGATGCTTGGTAAGCTTGTCTCACATGAAGGCCAGTGCTGATTTCGTGCATGTGCCCAGAGTTCTGTGTTGCAATGAGCAACCCCAGCTCTCAGCATGAGAAGTGCAAGGCTGTGGAGCTGTGTGTGTGTGTGTGTGTGCGTGCGTGCGTGTGTGTGTGTGTGTAAATGTCCCATTATTCTGAACAGCAGGTGTCAAATACCCCCTGCAACACTTTTTATAAGACCACTGAACAGATTTTAATTAGATTGGCATTTATGTGTATTTTTGCAGACATATGACTTGGTTACTTTTAACTTCATTTGCTCACATCATTATACCATCATGTTATGGGCCATAAATAAGGGGAGAAATGTTTAATGGTGGGTCAAGGCCAACATACCTTTCTGTTGAGCCGCTGTTTGATTTCCCTCCTCTCTTCCTGTTCCGTCTGATCATTCCTCTCTGAAAGGCAGGAAAGAATCATGTCTCATGAAAACCAGCAACATATACTGTGCAAGGCGAAGAGTTACACAGTTATTCCTAAAGGAAATCTGCAGGCATCCAATATTAACAAGAGGCAAGAAATTATATACAATGCAATCATTCTCTTCTATGTATTATATTGATTTCATTTAAATTTCAATTAAATTGTTGTACATCTTAAGGAAGTAGAGAGCCATGAAAAGTAAAGGTAGCAGTAAATAATCTAGAAAGCGTCTGTCACAGGACACTCAAAGAGGCTTCGATAACTAAATGGATTAGCAATTGTCATCCTTCCTAAGGTCAGAAATGTTTGTGTTACACTGCCTATTTGTAGTTCTTTAAATGCGTATTTTCTGACTTTTTCCTATTGAAATAACCACACAACGTCCTCTTCTCTCGATTTAAACAGCATAGCAATCAGGGCTGTCACGACTCCGGAGGAAATACTGAAGTACAGGACTTAGGTGGGGTGGGAAATGTACAGGACACTCAAAGAGGCGCTAATAGCTATATGGATTTGCAATTTTCATCTTTCCTAAGGTCAGAAATTTCTGCGTTACACGAACGTTGGTTCGTGTGTTATCGGGATGATACAACCTTTTAAGCGCTGTTTAAGTAACGAATAATTGAATTTCGGAATCAGTCCAGAAGGGCGATTGTATTATCACTAAATAAGAGGTATGGAGAGTAAAGGTTAGAATTGAGAAAGGATTTTTAGTTAAATTAAAAAAAAACTGCAGCGTGGAATCCCCGCCATCCTCTGCATGCGGGATGTTCTAGACGGAATCCCCGTGTTTGGATATATGATTATTTTATTGCTAGTCTTTTCTTTATAGGCAAAAGAAAATGGAAGTAACGTGAAAATGTATAAGTTTATAGTTAACCAGAGAAAACAGAAATCCAAAAGCTCTTGCTTTCGTCTTAGGAAAAACAGCTGGGGTATATCGGACAGCAGATTTCGGTTTATAAGTTACATTATTACACTTTATAATTCCTCGTAAAAATGTGGATTACTATTAAATATAAAAAATATTGTTATATTCTTCATAATATGCTAACATCCAATTAATAGTCAGTTAAGTTAACTGTCAAAAGTAAACACGTTCACTGGAAACATCCAGTTATACCATCACAATTTTTAAAAAGTGACCAATATACTCACGCTTTAAAATATTTCTGCTTTCCAACTCTTCGACAGCCGGCCGTTGACTGAGCCTCCTGCGGAAAAACACCAGTATCACGTTCTGGACCATTTCGATTCAGTTCCTGAAACAGCGTCCTTTTCGGTCCAGTCTTAACACATCAGCTTCCTCTGAGCAGATCTGCTCCAGCAGCGAGTCCTACAAGGGAATCCCAAGCGCTCCCATCTCCTATCTAAAACCTGACTTCCATGCGCTCGAGTCGACCTGCACATCGGGAAAAAAGTCTCAATCTTCTCCGTTTTGTTCCAGCAATACTGACTTCTTTTCGCGGTTTACGATCTTAAAGCCCTACAGATTATTTGTATAAAATATAAAATTATAAAACAGGCAACTTGGTGTCAATGCAAAAATAAATGGGATCGCAGCCTGTCGGATTCCCCGCACGGGCTGCGACCGCGCCGTCGAGTGGAGTCGCTCTGAATTCTGCCTCGCAACCTGTGCGCGTTATTACAGGCAGTAACGGGATCCAGCCTCCTTTGTGTCGTAGGCACAGTCCCGTCGAATTGGCATTACGTGAGAAATCCCCACGCACAGCCGCTAGTAAGTCCTGCTCCGCCAGATCCCGCGGAGAGGCTCGCCCTCTTATTGTCGGCAGATAGAAAGCGAGGTGTTTCCCCGCCGCATTCGCACAAGTCGCTGCATTTTTGCCAAAATATCACCGAATACAGCATTTATGTTATAATCACATCGATTGTTTAATAAACTGCACGTCAGTCATGTCCATCTACCGGGATACCGAGTGATTTTTTTTTCTAGAAAATATTAAATCCAAAGCTCCCATAATAATCATGATTTACAGGTTTTCTGTGTTTTGTACTGTATCCTCACACACGGTACAATTTCTACGGTGTATTTCTCCACACAATAGCAGCTTACAAGTATTTCTGCAAGATTTCCGTAAAACCAAGCGGGGAAATTGTTTTTTTTTTTCCTGCACAAACTGAGAAAATGTCACGCTCAGGGACTTACAGAGAAAACACCTGATTATATTGTGTAACTAATCAAAAACCTAAATTGTATAGAAGTAGCAGTCAGTTTCCTTCTAGTACTGGATTGTTTTCCATCATGCGTCCTTAATGGCACAACTGAGAAGAGAAGCACAATCCCACGGTCACCCAAAGCATCATTAGCAGTAAGAGGAGAACGGGCAGGCTGTATGTGGTTTGTCAGCAGTCATAGGAGCTGTCACATTACATCAACCAGGGACATTTATTTGAAGCTAACAGTCCTTGCTGGAGGACAGAGTCAATGCTATAGTAGTTCAATCGATAATGACAGAGGTTTACTATATATTCAGGAGATTCAAGGACCCAGGTAAGATGGCGGTTACGTTGTCATAAGCACCATAGACATGTAATGGAAAACGATTAGGTCTTAAGACATTAACATTATGTTTACTATTTATCATTCTTCATTATTATGTAGCATTTAAATTCTGAAGGCACATAACACCAATGCAATCTACCAAGGAAGACACTTAAGTCGTTTTAGTACCTATACAGACAAGCAGTATAGCACAGTAAACGAAAGTCAGTGTAGTCAGATAAAGGAACCCCATCACAGAAGACTGTGGTACTACTCTGGACAGACAGATCATTTGGTTGTAGCCATCGCGTCAACACAGGCCAGAGGGACAGAACGGTTGGCAGAAAATTCTCTCTCCACACTGAGGGCCACATTTCAGGGCCAAGGTTGACAGATAGTGGGATCACCACTCAGTTCTAGCCCAGTGACCCACTCCTCCAAGTCAGACCTTTGCAAGAGGACCTCAAGCGTAGGCCTGAGGGGGGCGTCTGTCCAAACACAGCCATCTGCCCGAGCTACACTGGGGTTATACGGCAAGATCATAGGCTGAAACTGGACCAGTGCCACACTGGCAAATGATCCCAACAGCACAGCCCATGGTAAAATGCCCCCATTTCTCGTGGCCAGTCACACACACTGTTGCGTGGGTCGACGTGCTTCCCCATACGTAATGCACTGGCACATAGACTTGTGAAAAGAAGCAGAGAGGAGTTATTAATCCAAAGACCACATGAAGCATCAGTGTGTCGGTTCGGGATTTCCGAGTCCGCCCACGCGTTTGGAGCACGCAGGGAGCACCTGCAGATCCACCCGCCTGAAATACCCCTTTTCTGGCTCACATGATTTCCCTCTGTGGGCTTTCAGCACCACTACAGCCCCATTGTCACCCAGAGGGCTACCGCTGCACAGATGAGGCGTGGGGGCAGCAGCAAGTCACGACTACAGAATAAGAGCAGGCGTGAGGGGAGGGGCTTCGGAGAGATACATGAAAGTTTGAACAGATGAAATGGAAAATCTCTCCCTTAGTGCTGCTGAAGGCCATACACGATGTTATTGATTCCACTGTGTTGCCTAGCGACCACTGCATACAGTGCAGGAAATAAAACACCCGTTGAGAGCCTTGAGCCCATCAGAAGAGGATTTGCATTTCTAAAACTGTGAATCAGTAATACACTGTGTAAGAAAAATAACAATTTAATTGCATCTTGATGATGAGAAAAAGACCTGAGAATGGAGGCTATTTCAAAGTGGTCTTTTGAGACCACATACTACTAATATTCTATAATGGCATGTGGCTGCATTGCTGGAGCAGAACAGGGACTGGAGAGTCACATAGGGCTCCAGCCCATGGGGTCACCACCTCCACAGTGCTGCAGGAGAATGAGGACAGTCCTTGCACATCCAAGCAAACTGAGGAACGCAGTGCACCTTCTAAAAATAGAGCCGACCCTAACCTTTTAGCTAAAAATAGCAGCTGTAGTCAAGGCGGGGGTGGGGTGGGTTGCAGAGGAGCTTATTGAGGTAATTTATTCTCCAGTCACATTGATACCGAGGGCCAGTTCTGCTGCAGTGCCTGCAGTTTTAATCATCTTCCTCCCACCGCAGTCCGTTTGCTCGCTCCGCATTGTTCTCACCCTCCCGCCTGGCTCGTGACTGCCGGCGACACGTAAGAGGCAGCGGGGGAGGCGGGGGCAGCGAGGCTGCCTTATTCTGAGCTTCCTGTGCTAAATATAGAAGCAGCGTTGCGCTTCTGGTGCAAGATTGATAAGTATGGATTTGTCTGAAAGCTAAAGATAGTACGTCCCCCCTAATGAGTGGTCACATGACTGCTCGGCGGGGAGGCTCTAAATACCAAGGTGACTACGTAATCACCACCACCCCAAGAGAAGCCCACTAGTCTATACAGAAAGACATAAAGCCTATAAGTATGGAGAGCCATGCCTATCCATGGCACCAACATTCCTGTGTGTATTGGTACGCGCACACATGAATGTGGAGGAACCTAAACAAATCAGTAAAAGAAAAGTCTAATGACTACTTACAGTATCCATGCAGCTTTGAATTTGCTCTTCACTGTGACTGACGCTATGGGCTTTTTTCAGCAATGCTACACTTTTTATCTACCTGAACTAAGACATATATCCGTAGCTGCTTACTGTTTTTGCCCATTTATTTGCTGGTCATTTTACTGGAACCATTAAGGGCTTCGGGGGGCTGCAGCAAAGCTTCTCCTGGGACTCTGAAAAGCAGCCTGCTGGTTACCAGTCTACGTCCATAAAGACAACTCTGCCTTGTTGCCCTCTGTCAACAGAATAAGCATCGCTGTAGAAAATCCTTACGGCGTAATGACTGATGCACCTCGTACTGCAATAACAAATGCTAAAACAGAATTTAATTTAAAAAATCAATTTAGCAACATTGACCCTGTGACTCCCAATCGCATATCAGTCTGTGAGGAACAGCCTCACCTTAATGAAGGCCCAGCTGATGCAATAACGAACGCTGAATCTGTGCTTTCCTACTACACTAAGCACAATACCTTTGCTGATTGAAATACCCATTGCAGAACTCAATACACTGACCAATACAGGCACGGAATACAGGCAATCTGACAGCTGAAATTCCTTTCTTTCTTTTAGGAACGTCATGACACATGTGAAAGAACACCTGTCTGTTTTGGTTTTTACATCAGAGATACTGTTAACGTGATTTCCACAATGAAATTTATGACTCTAATGAATATAAATAGTGCTGAGAGACAGGGTGTTCAGTACTCAGGGAGTTTGTTGTTCGTTTTGTGTTTGAGTTCTGAGAAGACATGAATTTCTTACTTGTGAGTAAAGGACAACTGGAGAACTGCTCTGTACATTACATGATCAGATGTATCTTAGGGATATTAAATAGAGGGTAAATACGTGCCTTAATAGTTGTAATGATGTGTTTAGTTTTATATATATATTTATTACACGGCTCTCTGGAAGACTTGATTCTGACTGGTCAGTTGAGACATTTGCAGGTTCGTTCTTTTCAAATAATAACCGCTCCAAAGTAATAACGCATAGCCGGTACTA
>JABFEA020000110.1:29432374-29445575 GCA_019775915.2 Cyphomyrus plagiostoma
GTTAGGTGGAGGACATGGTTGCTGGAGAAGTACAGTGATTGGGGCACTCTGTGATGGTGGGGTAGGGGGGGGCTTGTTGCTATGCGGTGAGGCTCCCACAGAAGAGCTACAGCAGCCAATCACAGCCGGTCCATGCTTCCAGCGTCCCTCGATTTGCAACACGAGGAAAGCAATTTCAAAAACGATTCCACAGAATTCAGAGCTTCAGTATAGCCCATATCTAGTATTTTACAGGATTAAGACATTTTCTATCTATCTATCTATCTATCTATCTATCTATCTATCTATCTATATATATATATATATATATATATATATATAGATATATGCAGGGTCCGACTGCAGAAAAATAATGTAACTGTTGGTGATCAGTTCATTTTTCTTGTGTTTTACTGGTACTGGGGGGATGGGAGCTCGGTAATTTTCTGTTAGTGGCACTCTGAGACTCTCCTGAATCAAGTGTGTTACTCGATGTCACAAGGTGGCATGGTTCTGGGGGTGTGCAGAGGGAATATGCGTGACTGCAGTGTGTAATGCACAGTCTACAGTGTTCCCTGACCACTCGACAGTGTTTGCAGTACAGAGGGTTCCCCTGCTGCACACGCAGCCGAATGCAACCCTGGCAGCAATGGCCCGGCGTCAGGCTGTAGTGGCACAGCATGCTGGCAGTGCATCCTGCACTGCGTTCCAACAAGGAGAGACTCGGCATGTGCAGCCCAAAATGCAGAACTCTCTGCTACATCATATACTGTCACACGTACCTGTCGTCACAGAAATTGTGTTATTTCTATATGTAGTGCTCACATTTCACCGCACTGTGCTCACAAGTTCACAGCGTTTCAAAGGCTTTTATTAAGAGAAATAATAAAATAGAAACTCGTCTCACTTTATTGCATTAATCTTGCCCTGGGTCACTTCAATAAAGGTATGCTGCTCTGTGGCCTGCAGTTTATGGTGGATTAGATAGCACAATGTGAATTTCATTTTAACAATCTACGCCCCTTATATGACCATTGCTTCATGTTGTTATGAATCTCTCAGCTATACAGTGGTGATGACAGAATGTCTTAATATAGTCATTAATAAAAGCCAAAGTGCTTTTACTAATTATTATATTTTGGTTATTTCTGCTGTCTTACGGGATGACCAGAGCTCCTCCATCACATATTTGACGTTAAATTAATCTGTACAACAGGGCAAATGACAATAAGCCTAGTGTCAAATCGCGTTATAAAACCTATCGGTCCTAGTAGCCACTGACATTACAGAAGGAGTAAATAATCATCCAGCATGTCCTGGAAGTGGCTGTGACTCTGTGGCTATGGTGACACAGTGAGCACAGTGACGCTGGCAGTGCTATGCCTGCGCCTTAGTCACGGACCAGGCTCTTCATACCTTCCACCTCAGTGTTGCTTTTGCCCTGTGAGCTGACTTCCCTCCATACCGTGAAATGTGGCCAAACTTATTCGCTCAGTTCTCCGTGGCTTTGAGGAACTGTGAGTCATTCGGCTAATAGCTGCTGGAGATGAAATAAAAACAAGGACTCGACGTGATTCATTATCCTCCGGGCTGTTAAAATAATTCTGGCCGGGCAGGATGCTGAACGAGCGTTCCAAACCAAGGGCGATGTACTCAGACCATTAAGAACAATGTTGAGCCCTGCTTGATGGGATCCGCTCAATAGGTATGTGTTTGTGAACCGAAATCAAATGCATTTTGTGCCAGAAAACTGATATAAGTATTGAGCAAAGGACATATTAATCTGCTCCAACAGTGTAAAGCTGTAAAGATTATGAGCAGCTAAGAAATTAAACTCAATAAATCAAGGGTTAAGGGGTGAAGAAGCCATCCACTGCTTTCTTAAGGTCCAAAGCTGTACAGCAGTGAGGTTGATTCTACGATACATTTCTGCCTCTGGCCCACATTGAGTCACTACCTCAATGTCCCCAAATACTCCTAAGCAGTGAAAAGAATATGATGTCGAAATCGTCATCGTGTTGCCGTAAAACTATGACAGTGCGTCTGTCAAAGTGTGACAGCTTAGCCACTTCAAAACTTCCCCAAAAGTCACCCCAGTTTTTGCAATGATTACCCAATACAGCAATGTGTTTGTTCGCTCAACCACTAATACACCAAGGATTATCAATACCTCATTGAGTCATTTAATTAATTTAATTATTAACTGAGCTGGTGAAATTGAACTAGCATATGGAATGCCTGTGGTGCCCCTAAGATATCAGTAACTTTTTTGACTACAAAGTAAACTCTTGTTAGTTTTTAACTGTGCTACTGCTAATTTGCATATGTTCTAATATTAAATTAAATTAAATTTAAAATCGTGCTTAATTTCTGAGGAAATATACACTCACTACCCAGATTTTAATTGTGTTCTTTGACTGATACTTGGCACGATACAGTATTTTCATCCAAACTACCTTCAGCATTATATTTAGTATTCAATGTCTTTAAAGAATTATGAGTATATTCCAAAAGAGGAGGGAGCGAATGCAGAGTATTCTGGGTAGCACGAGGAAACTCTACAGCATAACCCGCCAATAAAACATCTGTAGTTGGTATTTACAGCAGTAAGGCAACTTGTCGATTTTCTATAGCCAATTAACAAAATAAACTAGTCCATGACAGATGGGCCTTATGTGTGTCCAAAATCGTGTGTACGCACACAGCGAGTAACCTCTGCCATAAGTTTGAGCCTCAAGACGGACTGGCGTCTAGGTGTTCCCTGCTTCGTGCGGTGGGGTCCGAGCTGACTGAGCTATTATAGAATGGATGAATTCTGTAAACCGACTGGATCAGGGGTGTCATGGGGGCTTTAGCCCTCAAAAATGCTTTAACGCCTCAAAATAAATGTGTATTTATTGGCTTAAGTCATGAATAGCTTTTTATATTATACATAAGCTTGCCATCGGCTGCCCCACCCCGTCCATTTATTTCTTACTATGACCTTGGACTGGCTTATCCGCTGAGTAGCTTTTGCCAGCCTACAATGTGAACTGCTTCTGACCCAGCTGACAGGGAACATTCCCAGAACTTCAGCCAATGTTACATGAAGGTCTTTTCAAAGGTGGCAGAGAACATTCTTACTGTGCCGTTAATTGAATGTTACTTCCACGGATTACATTTTAACAAAGGTTCGGTCAATGTGAAAATGATACCCGAACATCCTTTTAATGCAATTAATGTAGTGTTGTTTCATAATATAATTTTATATTAGTGCTATATGTGTATACCTGAAATGCACCTTCCAGCCTCGAACCCATTACCTTTGATGAGTAATGAGGCAGTGTGACCTGTTGCTCTACTATGCACGACATTTGTTTTTATATTATAATAAAATCCCGTTGTAGTGGACTCGCTTATAGCGGAATATCATCTATAATGGACAAGCTCAGCTGGTCCCGGCCGTGCGCCTTTACGAACATGAAGAAAAAGCATTGAAAATAGCGGACTCACATATAACAGAATTTCACTTATAACGCACAAACAATTTGGTCCCTGGGGCCGCTATTTGCTGTAGTTTTATTCGGCAATAATGGACATGCAGGCTCCACCTACAAGGCACGTGGCATGCCGGTGATATCCAGCGCAGGTACGTACGTAGTCGGGATTATTAATAGTTACGTATCTGGTCAGGTAACGTTAGATTACTATACACGTACAATATAATAATCTATACCACAAGTGTGTCTGCTGAGGTGTGGCATGAGTAAATGGTGTCCTGTAGTTGTGTTCTGGGCATACAGCAACTCTGGATATAACGGACTTTGGATATAATGGACTGTTTTGCCAGGTCCCTTGAAGTCCGTTATAATGGGATTTTACTGTATTAGTTGTAGTAGTAGTTGTAGTAGTGTGATAACATTCTGTGAACATCAGGAAAACTGGACACGTTGAACATTTCCACACCTTAATTGTAACATTTGGTAAACGTTCCTAGAACAAAAAAATTGCTAGCGTGGAACCGAGAGGTGCATCTGCCAGGGAAAACAGCAGTATTACTCAGAGAGCTGTGTGTGGGAGACTGAAGGGGAGTCTGACTGCTCGGCAATTACTGAGGATGCCAGCGGAGCACCTTGGCCTGTCAGGCCACACAGCGTCACAGCAAAGAGCTGCACCTGGGACCTGCCATTGCATCCATGTGCGGCGTCTTCCTGTTACTGCACTGCCGGCTTTGTCTGCGTCTCTGCATGAAGGGTTTGCAATGGCAGGTGACAGTCTGGTCCCCCCAAGGGTGGCGGAGCAGGTCTGCAACACCGATCTCCTCTTTCTCATGGCATTGGCATGCTGATTATCAGCCATTTGGCGGTAGAGTTTATCGAGATTTCATTATTTGCTTTTTTGGTATATCGCTTGACAGGCAGAGCCCAGGTTATAATAACGAGATCCATTCTCTAGGTCTATCTTTAAATCGAATTTGTAGTTAAGTCAGAAAATAACAATACTATAATAATAATAATTATTATTATTATTACTGTACAATATTAATAAAAGTAATGACATATAGTACTGTACTGTACCTTGAGCCATCTAACTGCTGAATGTTACTTTTCACATGCGTCAGAAAGTTACCTGCTTTTGTTATTAAGAACCATTGTATTTAACCTGAATTTTTAACATAATAGGATTCATGTCAGTCCATTCATAATTACGAGTTGTCCCTAAATAATACATTTTTAATCCGGGGACTGTCGCCACACTTGACATTGCACAACCATCGATATTTTACCCTCGTATCCAGGCATCATAGTATCACATCCCTGCCCTTCCCATTGCTTGTGCCCATACTGGTTTCCAGTCCTCCCATTTTTGATCTCAGGTGATCCTGTTTGTTTCTGTTCATTTAGTCTAATTAACCCCGTATATTTCACCACGCCGCCCGCCTTTGAGTCCTTCGTCCCTCAAGCCATGACACATAGGACACCAAGACACTTATTACATGGCTTTGGATTTCAGAAATGAACTGCCGCAGCATGGGGGGGATATGTAAACCCCACCTGTGAAAAAGCAGGGGAAAGATTTGAGCCCCTAACCAAGAATGTGTATAGGGAGAGTGATACCCACAAAACCACCAGGCCACCTGATAAGAGGCACATGATATTACATACATTTTGTATTCCTACAGCTTCTAGTTTGTGTATTGTAAACAATTTCATTGTCCACATAAAACAGTAAGAATGTCTGGAAGAAGCATTAGCTGACACCAAAAAGAGCTCCTTTGTCAATACCGCTCCAACTGCATCAAAGTGCTGCAGGCAGAGGAGCATGAAGTGGCTGCAGGTTGATTTGTCTCACCGCTACATGTTCCTCTCTCCTCTTTTCCTGTTTACATAACACATCACTGCCTAAGCTTCCAGTTCAGCATAGACACAGCACTCGAATACACTTTCTTAATCTTCTGTGGTCGTGAAACTAGAATCTCCTCTGTGGCTAGAAGAGAAGAGGAGGAGTAAGGGGTTGGTCCCTGAAAGATGTGGTGGGTTCTCATGCTTCAGGAACCCTAATCTTGGTCCACTTCGTGCTTCTGCCTTCAGTTCCCTCTGCATCGTACGGACCTGGGCTCAGTCACCTGGCCAGGCTGACAGGCTCAGAATCCTGCACCAAAATTCCTGTTTATTCAATCTTAGCAGCAAATGCTGCATTGTGGATCACAGCCAGTTGAATTGCGGGGCTTGTTTCTGGCCTGACAGACGACTTTTATGGGTTCCCAGTCCACTGCACTTAATCCCCTTCATCTAATGGCCCTTGGCTAAACCTGCCTTTAGCACAAAATAAAAAATCCTTTTCAGCCAGTACATCTTATCAGGAAGAAGAGTACTTCATTACAGCTAAGGCTCTCCAGGGAAGAACTGAACTTTTATACCCAAAGTGGGCCGCGTGGATTAGATCACCTTATAGGAAAACCACGTGGATTCCTTCCCAACTCTAACCCTCCTGCTGACAGCCAGATGGCAGGTGGCAGCTGTACAGACAAGGTCAATCAGGTGTAGAGCATTACACATGCTGAGCTAAGCAAACGGACAAGCTGCTGTTTCACTCTCCAGTCCCTTGCTTCTGTTATTATCCATGCATACCCCCTCATGAAATTGCTATAACTTTCATCACCTGAGTTATTTTTCATTGCATCCATCGTCAAACCCATATATTTACTAAATATCTATTTACCTCAATGTCTTGCTCCCTCAGTGCTAAATCAAGAAGCTCCTAGTAAGCATTCAGTCTGTCATAATGTCCAATGACATGAATACTAAGCTTCTACCTTTTTTTCTTTGATGCAGATTGGGCAGCTGATTACTCTGTCCATTCATTTCCCCACATACAAGGGTGCTGAGACGTTGTTAAGATGGTTTGCAATCCAATCCAGACACTTTCTCTAGTACAAATCGGAGATGCCACAATTAGGCATCAGAAGTCTAAGAGTAACAGGTCATGGGAAAATACATAATGGTATATTTGTATTAAATAGAAAGTAAAGATTAAATGTCTCAACTACATTTTCTTTGTGAATCAGTCCACAACTCATTAGTATATGACATACATCGCATATTCAGGTTGCCTTTACTGTCACAGGGTTGTCACTCGAACTGTAGCCTCAAGGGCCTGTCAATTGTACCCCAGCTCTCAGTAAATGTACATTTTAGTCTAATTTAATGTACATAAATGGACTCAAAGGAACATTTCTGTACCATTGGGTTACATTTATGTTGTTTGTTCCTTGGGGGAAAAAACTGTACCAGGGTTCCACCATTTTTTTACTGACAAAATCCTAGGTTCCTCGAGATGACCCTTTGGTTTCCATCTGGGAAATAGGGATGCTACGGCTGACTGAGACTGTCAGATGACGTCCGGAAAAAGGAGCAAAGAGCAGCCAACAAATGGGCAGCAAAGCAAGAGAAGTGGTAATGCTGTTTTACCCTTGAGTAGCTTTCTGTTATTTTGAACAATATCTGAAGGATGTCCCAGCTAATAAAATACCGTCAAATAAATAATTCAACTCAAATTCCTGTAATGAATACAGATATACTCCCAAAAGCTATGCCAAATGTTCAATAATATTACAGTTTATAATTATTTACAGTTTTGGCAGCTATCCCAGTGCAAAACATCCCATATAGGGCTTCAAACACATGCTACAAAATATGCAGACAGCTTACAAGCTACCTGACTCTTCAGCCTATGAATATTTGTTTACTCATCTATCTGACCACACCAGGTCAGTCTCACACACGTCTCCTAAAGCATATTTCCCAGTGGAGTATCTTATGAGTGTTTGGGTTTAAGCCTGCCTCATCTATGCAAAACAAATTTAGGTGCATCTCAGTATGAGCCTTTAAACTGGAAATCAGGAGGAAGAAGACAGTAAACACAATTACCGTTTCCAGACAAAAACTGACAGCAGAAGTTAATGGCCCATGGCAGTTTGCAGCCATGTTCGTGACCGGCCAGTGTTGATTACGAAGCTAAATGATCCATAACCTTGTGTACCTGAGGTTGAACTATAGGCCAGGTTTACTGTGTTCTGACAGCACACCTTCAAACACACAGAAAGTCAAATGCTCTGCTGGCATAAGAAGAGGATAGATGTACATAAATTCTTTCAGTGAGTTATGGTGTGAACGGCTATTACAGAAGCCAAACTGGATTCACTGGCTACAAAGCTGATTGTAAAGATAGCATGGATAACTACAGGTGCAACATATATTATCTGCACCTGAAGCCCTCTTTGGCGTGCTTTAGCTCAGGGGGACTGGGCCAGTGGGTGGCTGACACATGTCATACTAAGAGCATCTGCAATGCTGAAAAAGAGGTAAAGTACGTGAAAGCAAACTTGACGTGGACAGGATAGCATGCAAGTGGAAAATGGATAGGACTCCATGAGCAGCATATTTCAACAAGTGATCTTTAGCGCTGGAAACGGTGCTTACACGCGGTTACACAGAAGGGGGCTGCACACCTATGACCATGCAAAAGCACACTGGTGCTGTTTTCGCAGCAACACATACATTAGTAATTCGTTTATTAATATAATATCTTCACACATTCTACTTTTAGCCCACTGATAACAGCTTGTCTGTGAATACAGTAGCACACATATGTGTGGTAAGTCAGGCTGGATACAATGACAAAGAAAAATACCAAGGAGAATCTGAAGTAAGGGGAGGGCAGCTGGAATGCCTCCCCGCCTGAATTCTGCAAGGTATAATCAGAAAGTTTATGTTTGAGACCTTTTGACTCCATGTCCTAGCTTAGTACCTTCAATCCACAGCCTCTCTCACTTGTTCAAAAGGCTGAATGAAAAGGGTAATACTCTGACCTTTGTAGAGTCCTAACACCAAGCTGTAAATGGAAATTATGCTCCTCATCCACTAATCTGTGAGGCAGGCCCTGGCTGTAACTCGGCATTCTCTGGATTCTAGTGCCACGAGTTGATCATGTAGCAGGAAGGACATAGAAGTATATGAGCGTAACTATAACTGTAACCTTGCCATGCATGTACTGCAGAGAAGGTTGCTGGAAACAGGGCAGGGGAAATGTAAATCTGTAGGGGGAATATAATCTTATTAGTCTTAACCAGAAACAGGAACACGTTCCTGCTTGTCTGACTGAATGAGATTCAGATTCTACGTGAAGATCTTTAAGAATTTTCAACAGATACAACACTGGCATCATTTTTAATAACAAATGTATTATTCCTCTTGAATGAAAAGTCCCTATATGATATATAGCAAAACCCCTCACAGGACTTTATCACATAACTGCCAGTTAAGACATCCATTTCCTGAACATCTATGCATTTGCTGCACTTAATAACATAGGCATGGTTCTGTAAAGCAAGGGGTCATTTCTGCCCATGGAAGTATTGAACTATAACATCTACCTCCACTCAGGCAATGCACAATGCACATTAGCATTTGTTTTGGACACTTAAAGGTATACAGTGGTACCTCGGTTGTCGAACTTAATCCGTTCTGGACTCCGGATCGAATCCTAAAAAGTTCGAGTTCTGATTGAATGTTTCCCATAAGAAATAATGGAAAACCAATTAATTGGTTCCCAGGCGCCCAAATTTACACCTAAATATGTTTTTTTTTTTTGGTTCAATTTGGTTTTCAGTTAATTTACCTGATAAAATAAAGTTTAAATAAACGACAAATTCTCTAATAGTTCACATTATTTAGTGGTTTATTTTATATTAGTTACTGTAATGTTGCGCTGTTTTATTTGGTTAATTGTCCAGTCTGTGAAGAAGGCATTCAAGTAAGAATTGCATTGTAGCACGACTCATTTCCTGGCGCGTACAATTTATATTAGGTCAGCGTTAGCGGTTCGACTTATGATATTCAGATCGAACACTAGGTCAAACTGGTTTGTTCGACTTTCAAGAAATTCGAGTTATAGTGAGTTCGAGAACCGAGATACCACTGTATATATATTATATATGACTTATGGACAATAATGATGAACGGACTGACATGAATCCCATTACGTTAAAAATTCAGGTAAATTCCAATTCTATATTATATATAGACGTAATTCGGCATTATGTCTGCCTCATGTCTCCATGTTCTTGTCATTTATGTGAGTTGCTATTGCCCCAAGCAAGTTTCCCCTTGGGGATAGATAATGTATAAACTCTGAATCTGAATCTCAGTTATTTTATCCCCGAGGTCCAAATTCCAACAGCAACGAAAAGCCAAGGTCCACTGATTCTGTCGACTCCAGAGGGGCCCCACTCAGCAGACCTGGGCGCTTCATTGTGTGATCCTACAGCCCAGATTAAATTGTGTTTCAGTCCTGAGTCCACCAATCAAGTAGCCCTGCTGCAGAGAAGAGGTACATACAGGAATAGCTATTATCAAAGGAATTTGAATGTTTTAGAAGAATTGGCAGGTAAAGTCATATATCTGACTCACCAGTGCAGTGCCAGTTTGTCAGCTTGACACTGTGGGTGACTGCATTCTGCTTTCTTGTATGAAACTGTAACACTCATGATTTCAAAAATAACAAGTCAGTACGCCTACATACACGCACACACAAATGTGTGTCTATGTATGTTTTTTAAATGGAAAAACACAAACTCTCCTTGGATACCTGAGCTGTCAGGACAATATCTATATAAAGTCAAGACAGTATATGAAAATTATCTACCAAGGACTGGACCTAGTGATCTTAGGCAGCAGGTATGTAGTTCATATGTTGACAGGAAACTTACAGATTCTCCAAACAAACTAACCGTTCGATTGATAATACAGACCAGAACAAACAAAATACATAATTTTGTAATGAACAGACAACCATTAATGACCAATTAAATACAATCATTAAGTGTAAATGCAACAATACATAATTAAACAGGAGTGTAGAATCTAAAAAATGTAACACAGAACAAGTAACAAGAGCCGTTCACTGTTCAGACAATGTTAATTTGATGTAGTAAATATAACGGTAGGGTGACCAGATAATCTATGTCAGGGAGGACACTCTGATCTAGGATTTGTAAGATACCGTTTCAATTAAAAGGACCTGAATTTCACTTGAGCACTGAGTTCTTGCTGTGTGCTGATTGGTCAGTCTCCTATAATCATGCATGTGTCACTAATGCTAATGTGAAACAGCTGGATGAGTCTTTCAATCAAGGACACAAACCAGTCAAAGCACAAGAAGAGCTGAACTAATTAGCCAATCACAGGAGCCTTTCAGTTTGTAAAACCCGAAGTAGCTCAAAGTGTCCTCCCTGACATGGATTATCTGGTCACCCTATATAATGTTAGCTCAGACACAACTTTTTGACTAACGGGAATTATATAACTCTGCACAAATTGGAGTAAATGCATTATATTCTTGATCAGTCTTAAGGATTTAATTACCACCAGCCTGCAAATAGGTTTAATTCATTGTATGAATATTCGCCCCTGCTCGTCACTTTTACTACACGTGCGTCAAAACCGTCAGTCAAATAGTGGCGAGGAAATCACGGCAGGATGCAATACCCACGGTGACCCTTTAATTTACCTTAATATAAATGAGAAACTATACTCTAGCACGTAAGAAAATATAAATACACTAATAAGCAAACGACTAACTGCTGGTAAACTCGAACCGTCACACTTACGGAGGACAGTACGCTAATGGCGTACGAGACACACGTGTCTGCCGTTTTCACGTAATCTATTGTCGAAAACAACAGAAAAGTCAACCGTTAACGCGAAAGTAGCCGATCTCCTACACAGAATGATACACCACGTGTTATCATCGTTTGTGAAGGACAATAATGCATAATCC
Organism: Cyphomyrus plagiostoma; assembly: GCA_019775915.2. Classification (NCBI taxonomy): domain Eukaryota; kingdom Metazoa; phylum Chordata; class Actinopteri; order Osteoglossiformes; family Mormyridae; genus Cyphomyrus; species Cyphomyrus plagiostoma. Next base: position 29,443,673 of record JABFEA020000110.1, read on the forward strand.
ATCACTTTATGTCAAAAAATCCTGTATGATGTCATAAAATGCAAAAGCAATAAATGACACGCATTAAGTCAGAAATGACCGTAAGTCAACTAACCAGTTGTATCAATGGTGACGGTCTTAATAAGACAGTAACTTTACTTCGGATACAGTTAAATTGGGACGTTTTTTGCGAGCAAAAACGAGTTTAATGAAACTGAGCGTATCTTCAAATAATAGTTCACATAAATGTAGCATCTCTTCGTTTCTAGTCTTATACTAACGACAACTGTGCCAAATGATGTTTGTGATAAATTACAACAGAATATAGCAAACCAATAGTGAATTTATTACAAACATAATCTATATATTAGCCTTTATATTTTATCTCTTGCATTTTTCTAGTCAGTCGTTTCAAGCTAAATGTTTGATGCAATGCAATTCTGACTAGCAAGCATCACTCAGTTCAATAATTAGCTAAGTAAAATAACGCGTCTTAGCTTTATTTGGGTCAGTTTTACCATCCATCCAAGTGGATGCAAATGAACATTTTTCTGTATTTTAGGTTAATATTTCGTGATCAATCTGATATGAATAAAAATCACGTGTGTGGGAATAAAAATCACGTGTGTTTTTATTTTGAAAAGGAATCCCCCATAAAAATGTAAGAGATCCCTTATGCTTACCGATGCCCCGTGCCAGATCGATCGCAGATTCAGTGACGATGCTCGGGTCGCTTTGCGATCTGCCTCGTCGCAGCACACAATCCTCTATTCTATCCGATGTAGCCATGGAGACAGCGGAGTAATTTTTGCATAAAATGCTGAAAATCCTATCAGAGACCACCAAGGTCACCACCAGCCTGCACAGGTGAGGCTTTAAAACGGTCGGAGAAAAAGCAAGTTTGAGTTTCTATTAAGTCTTGGGGAGGAATAATTCTTCCAGTTTTTTTTGTCATGTGTGGGAGGGGGTATACGGCTGAGTCCGTCCATGAGCTGCAGTGTATGAAGCGGATGACTGGTGTTTTGACTCAGTCTAGCCGGCTTTGTACAGCGCGGAGCGAAAACCCGGCAATTCCACACTGGAAGCGCATCATAAAAGCTGAGTTGTACAAACACGCAGTGTCGATCAACTGGAAGACTCTGCTAGAATCTGCGCATAGAATTAAGGAGAACCAGCGGGTCACGTGTCTATTTTTACTTGTATAAAGTTACCAACAGTAATTGTTTTTAAACACTAATGCAACATGCTCTCTTCATATATTCCATTACGTGTTTGTCTATATATCAGCGTAGATTCCGTATGTTATAATGCTCTAGTTTTACTCAATGTTTGCTTAATCTTTATTGTAATGTTAATCTTTTCCTTCTCGCCCAATAATTCCTTCTTTAACTTGGTATACTGCCAGGGTGGCCAGTCCTACCATGTACCACGCGTTCTCTTCACTTTTGACCAGCAGGTGTCACTGGTTATGTTTCTTACCCCCTCTCATCCCTATTGCGTATTATTTCCCTGTTTTAGGTTTAGCCCGCTTCTGCCACAATGTTGCTATGTTTTTGTGCTCATTTAGTGTTATTGATTCCACCTGTTGCTCGTTGTCTTGCGCTTTCATTGATTGGTTGTTCTGTCACGATTCACTTCTGTTCCTTATTTGCCATTGTTGTCTATATGGTTTTAAGCACCTGCCCCCACTTTATTCTTTGAGGAGTCATTGTAGATGTTACTGCTTATTTTAGTTGTTACCCTGAACCAATTATCGGTAGCCCTGGTTGTTCCTAGTTCTGCTCCCTGTGTTTGCTCTTTTCTTGAGTTAGATGTGCTAGATTCAGTTTAGTTCTTCTGTTTGGGGGGGGGGGCGGGGGGGGGGGGGGGGGGGGGGGGGGGGGGGGGGGGGGGGGGGGTGGGGGGGGGGTGGTTGGTGGGGGGG
>JABFEA020000110.1:29445649-29459434 GCA_019775915.2 Cyphomyrus plagiostoma
TTTTTTTTTTTTTTTTTTTTTTTTTTTTTTTTTTTTTTTTTTTTTTTTTTTTTTTTTTTTTTTTTTTTTTTTTCTTAACTAATTTTTTTATCTATTTTTTTTGTCCCCCCCCCCCCCCCCCCCCCCGTCTCCTTATTTTGTGGTTTTCCCCTGTTATTTCCAGTTTTTTGCTAATAAACCCTTTGGAGCAGTCTGTAGATCGTCTGTCTTTTCCCTGCCTTCACCATGCCCTGCCGTAACAATACAATGCATTAATAAGTGAAATCCTTAAATAATTTCTTAAATCCGAAGGCTTGTGTGGCTGAAAAATGAACAGGCTATCAATTTGCAGAACAAAACAAACTGATTATATAATAATAATCTGGTGCCCCATCCTGGGTTTTTCTTTTTCCCTGCCCTGCACCCATAGCTTCCAGCATAGGCTCTGAGCTCCTATCACCCTGTATAGGTTAAGTTGGTATAGAAAATGAATGCATGGATGGGCAATAATAATAAATTTGGCAGGGCATGCACATATTATTTTCATGATTTTTCCCGTTAATAACAAGCGTTATTTGGTGAAAAAAAAAAAAATAGCCTTAAACTAGCTGAGGTAAATCTCACGTATGACATTTCTTGAGATTTGCTTCTTACTGCAGCGAGAGGGTGACAGAGGGCTAAAAACGGCCTGCATATGGACCCCCGTTTGCTGTGCCCAGTGGTCTTGTATGACCCTCCCTACTCTGTTTCCTTTGCTCTGCTTGAAGTTTCCTGTAGTAAAGCTCCTTTTGATTTTCCCCATGCCTGCCTTCGCCTCTGTCCTTGACTTTTGATGTGACACTGGACAGACATGCTGAAGTCTATCCTTAGACAGAAAGGAAGGAAATACCCTGAAATGAAATCTACCACAGGGGTAATCTAGGGACACCAATGTCTTTGGCGTGTGGGGACACACTGAAAACTCCACAACCACAGGAGAGAGCTGGAATTTGAGCCCCTGTCGCATTTAGGAAGGACCCAGAGGGGTGTATTTATTCACAGTCTGGGTAAGGGAAGTGAGGACAGAAGTGAATATTTAGAGTCCAGGTGTCTTGTGCTTGGTGGTCAATGAGGGCTGTATTGTCAGCATGTGGGTGGGCAGAGGTTGGCGCCATGAGCTGTCAGTGTCTGATTTCAGAGAGGAAGCCCTCAGCAAATCATTCTCTCGTCTTTCCTTGGTGTGGGGGGTGTTCTACAAAGCTGCAGGGTAAGTCAGGTCAACTGTCTTCAGATACTCATGATTCAATGCCAGCTGGGTGCTACTGCAGCATTGTCATTGCCCCGCCTTGCCCTCTATGCGCTGCTCCACTATAGCAGTGATGATTCTCCCAACCATGATGGTCGGAGGAAGTAGAGCTGCTCACTGAGCCACCGCAAAGAAAATCTTTAGTAACTAATCAATTTGCTGCTTTGGCCATATCTCCCAAAATGTATCTTAAATTAACTTTGAACTACCAAAGTATCTATGTTTGAGTTTCAGTCATCACTTGTGTTGAATACCAAGACTTCCTTAATGTACCCAAAATTCCCTTTTTGAAGCTCCGTACTTCATAATCAAAAAAATGTGTGGCATGCCTACTATGTCTGTGTTTGCATATATCAAAGGCACCAAACATCACCTATAGTGTGGCTGAGATTGCAGGTTTGGAGAGTACAAATCCAGACCAAGATTTTGGTTCACCCAACCAGTTAAGTACACTGTGACTCTTTATACTCAAGTGGTTATAATACACCCTAGATCCAATTATTAAAAATCTTCGAGGTTCACTGATCAAAGACTCATTGTAGTAGCAAGAACTGATGGACATTTTGACCAATTAAAATGTGAACCGAAAGAAGGGAATCAAAATATCCATTAATCAAACTTAAATTTCTGCAGAATCGTTATGCGTGCCATGCTGGGTATGATAAGGAGACTGGACCCAGATGCAGAGGGAATCTAATCACTATCCACAATCAGAAAGCAAAAGTCAAAATCTGGCAAGCCGACAGAAACTGAATCAAGAATCTAAATGCAGAGAAAATAAGATAAATGGGCTAAAACAGGCTGGCAAAGCAAGTGCGAAACCAACTCTGAAATCAGTCAGTGAAAGAGGTACAGGTCAGGGAACAGACAGGAAAGCAAAAGAAGAGAGGCTCACTAATGGCAATTATCACACAGTCCCTCACACAGCATCAAATGGAGGATGTGGGTGTATGCATTTTAGAAAATAAATGCTGAATAAATGAAAATAATAAACACCCATAATGGACTATGGCTTCGTTTTCCCTCACATCTCTCGGGAGGTGTCAGCAGAAAGGTTATATTCTTCTACAATTTTCTTCTTGTTCCACAGAAGACTATTGCATTTATCATTTTTTCTGAGGACAGTAAAATGCCAGTAATTACCACTTCTAACAGAATAAAAATACAAAAAGGCATACAATCTTTTCTCAAAGACAAACAAAAAAAGCCCCATTACAGACAATGAACATACAGTGTATGGCTTCCGATACCTTTGCTTATATTGTCTACAGCATGTAAATACCCTGCAAAGCATCCATGAACAAACTCCTTACATTTGTCATATATAATGGGAGTATTAATTGTGGCCAGATTTGAAATGCAGTTAGTTTTGGTGAAAAGCCTAATTGCCTGTAGGTAAAAACTTTACTTCAGTCTTGTGCACAGGGAACTGCATGGATTATTTCACCATTCTTCAATTTTATAAGGAACTGGACAAATACACAAAACATTGATGCGACATACAAATAGCATTGCATTGAATTAGGCTCTTCATGTTAGTTGTCATATCAACCACCACATAAAAAAACAAAATCTCTCTCTCTCTCAAGCAACAAAAAGGCAATGATCTGGGCTAGAGTACTCCAGTGAATATGAGAGTAAAGGTTCAATGACTGGACCCAGGCTGTGAGACACACTGGGGTGATACAGACAGACCCGACTGGTGATGAGTATAACAGGGGTGCAGCCTGGAACTGCAGCTGTTTTTCTGAGCAAATATACACTAAGTACCCAAATAAATAACTAAAGACATTTCTTAGACTGCCTAAGATTGGGCCATCACCAAACTCCAGTATTACCTACTTGGGTGACATTTCATGTTGGTGATCAATCATGTGGCACTCCAGTGGATCACTTCAGCTAAGAAGAAAGTCCATATCTCCGTCTGATTCCTCTCCCTGCAGGATTAACCCTGTGCATGGACATGCAGGGGGAGCTGTTATAAAGCTGTCTTCCAGGACCTGCAATCCGACCTGGCTAATTGACAGGAAACCACACCACTCTTTCAGCGCCTGGGATAGCAACCATCTGCCATATATTCGGCATGCGTGTTGTGGACCGACAATCAAACACCTTGGGCTTAATTAACCAGCTCCCTGATTTCTATCCCTCCACAGCCCTTTCTAACCACCAACACCCACCTACTAATTCCCCTTCATCCTCATTGTGTTTTTGGATTGCAATTTCAGTGACACTTCACTTGAGGGACCACAAATAATTTAGCATTATGCTATTTATCAACCACAAACTAAGTGTTAGTTACGTACTCACGTTGATTCATCATTAACGATTCGTGGCATGTTTTATCAAGCGGCTACTATGTCTGTAAATTCTGTAAAATATCTAAATAGCCTTACCTTGATGGGGGCTTCACCCTGCGCTTGTTGCTGTTGCAGTTCTAACCCTAGGACCTTCAGGTAGAGCTGCTGCTCCTTAGAGAAGTCAGCTAAGGTGCTTAGCCATCTTTTGAGGACGCCACCTGAAAGGCTCCCAAGGCAGTAGTTAGAGGCAAATCTCATTGGTCAGAGCTGTTGAGGAAGACACAGCACATGCTGAAGGGTTTCTGTCTCCAAACTTCCTTGGATTACTACAGATCCGCCAGAATGAGACGACGACGACGACGATGATGATTAATGGTGATGATGAATGATAATTATGATGAATGATGATCCAGAAACGAATAATCACACAAATTGTGATCAAAAGAGTCAAAATTTATACTCAACAATACTCTTACTGTCAAAGTACACAATTTCACTACCATACAGGCAAATGCCTTGCAAACATGCCAATAGCTGGAAATTTGGCCATTACAAATTGTTTTTTTACCACAATTACTGCAAGTTGTTGTCATTTTGCATTTCTTCATGCAGGGCAGACACTTCATCTCGTCATCCTCAATCCCTTTGGGTTTAGCCTCTGCGACTTCAGGTGAAATCCGCCAACCCGAGGGGGGTGGACCAGCTATGAATGCTTGTGAGGAAACTTTGAAGACCTCTCACTATTGAGTTGCAGTCAGCGCAGAGTGGAGCTCAGGTCTGTATTGCTTCAACATTGCCAACCAGGCTGACCTTTCTTCCCCTTGACAATTCGCTTTTGTCTGGCATTTAAGGTTATTTTATTACTATGCACATCCAGATCAGTTATGAGTTAAACGTTATGTCACTTTCATATCGTATTATTGCTAAACAATGTAGAACGTGCTCAAATTGCACACCTAGTTTTCAGCCTACGTTGTACTTAGTTAGGTCTATTAGAAAACGAAAAGTATAGTTTCGATGCATTATGAGTAAACAGAAAACGTATGCGGCAAACTTCAAAAACATTAAAAAAAAAATGACAGACGAACCACGTGGGTTATGTAGACGTCTTCCTCCCTGGAACCGTCCAGCTGCGGCTCAGCCAATGAGATGGCTGGAAATCGCAGGGTGCAGTTTGGGAGCTTCCGGTTTCAGCGCGATACTGCCGCATAACGAATGAATTCCGAAGGTGTTTTCTTCAGATTAATTTGGTCAAAATGACAAGTCGCAGGTGTATCTTGCTATCTGTGGTACTTCTGTGGTGTATAACACATGCATCAAGCGAAAAACAGTTGAAACCAATGGAAGACAAAAATAAACCACCTACTGATGTAGACAGATCGCTTTCCGAAACGTCTTCAGAAGGGCAGTTGCATGCACAGTCATCTGAAGAAGCTCGGGACACCCCAAAAACGAATCAAGCAGAAGAAGCGACATCCGAAAAGCAGTTTGCATCAAAAGAAGCTGATGTGAACAGGGGTGGCGTAAGTGACCAACAGGCTAAAGGCGTAAATGACGAAGCTGAGTTTAAACGACCCCTCGCAAAAGACCAGTTCCAAGAAGAACTGGTAATCAAGCCTCTTCCATCCGGAGACATTTATTCTAGTTTCCAGTTTCGCACACGATGGGATATAGATTTCTTCCAGCCGGGGAAAAAAGGTAAAAATGTTCCCAAAATTTAAGTTCCTTAAATATTATGATATGTTCAGACGTAGTATGAGGAAATGGAAATTTAACGTGGTCAGTCTTACTTTCGTGTCTAGTTTTGATTCGTGGTCTTAACTACATTTATCGATTTAGCTTGGCTTGCTTTCATCTGCTTTTGTTGCGCCCACAGTGTCCCACTACAGGTTGTTTCCAAAATCTTTGGGCCAGCTCATCTCCAAGTTCTCCGTGAGGGAGCTGCACATCTCCTTCACGCAGGGCTACTGGCGGACCATGCAGTGGGGACAGCCCTTCCTGCCGGCTCCTCCTGGTGCTGAGCTCTGGGTGTGGTTCCAGGACACTGTTACTGAGTGAGTGCAGTTAACCCCCTCCTTGCTGCTTCCATAACTTTTAATACACAACATTATTCCCATTTGGCTTTTATTGTCCTTTAATAATAAGCACATTTAATTCCCTTACCATGCACTCTTAAGCAGCATGTCTTGCTGTATTGCTTTTATGCAGCATACCTAACTTGTTAACCTATTTGTGTAATCTATGGAGAAAAATAGCTGAAATCATTGCATCGTGATTTTTTTAAGCCTCAGAATGTGTGTGTTTTGGGAAGACCTTAGTGAAGGGTTGTGTTTTCTGTCGTTTCAGTGTGGACGGTGCCTGGAAGGAACTTACCAATGTGATATCCGGAATCTTCTGTGCCTCCCTTAATTTCATTGACACAACCAACACTGTGCAGCCCACTGCCTCCTTCAAGTCCCTGGGGGTGGGAAATGGTGAGACCTTTTCTTCCAGATCTCATTGCACTGAGACCTGCTTTCCGAAACTAGCATAGAACATAAGAAATTTACAAACGAGAGGCCAATTGGCCCGTCAAGCTTGTTTGGGGAGAATCATAAGTGTTGGTTCCGTTGCTGCATTGTTTGTCATTGCAGTATTTATGCAAATCAGCATCATATTGGCAACATGTATCTGCTTTGTGTTCTGCTGTCCTGTTGACTGTGGCCTGATGTGTTTGTGGGAATCTGTGTCCCTGGAATCCTTGAATCATCACTCCAATATTATATCCAATATTACAACAGTTACCTTTTGCCTTTTAGTGACGGACCAGAAGTTTCTCCGATACGCTTTATTGCCTCGGGAGATTGTGTGCACCGAGAATCTGACGCCGTGGAAGAAGCTGCTTCCTTGTGGCTCGAAGGTGTGCGGACACCAGCCGTTCGGCTAGTAAAACATGAACTCACCCACCCATTTAGGATCCTGTGCTATTTTGATCCTGCTATGCAGCTTCTTCTCTTGCCTTTTCCCAAGTATTTGCTCTTCTGGTTCCTACAGGCTGGACTAGCGGTTCTTCTGAAGTCAGAGAAGCTCTTCCACAGCAGTTTCTTCTCGCAGGCTGTGCACATTCGTCCTATATGTCAGGTGAGACTCTCTCGGTCTGCATTTCCGTTTTGGGCGCTGTCTAGGTAACCCATGGAATACTTGCTCGGGTGATGTGTCATTTTTTTTGCAGGTGCTAAGCTGTCACTAGAGTAAAACTGCCATTGTTTTAATCCCACTGCCGTTTGTGATGCAGTGTCGTTGTTAACTGTCTGTGTGCAAATGGGCCTGTACCTCAGATCCTTAACAATATTAAGTCAGGTGTGTGTGTGTGTGTGTGTCTTTCAGGACTGGCAATGCAGGACTATGGCGTGGGAGCTGAGACAGACGCTGAATGTGGTCTTTGACCTGTACACTACTGGACAGAACAAGAAGGGTGAGGTGAAGGAAGGGGACTCTGTGATAGTGATGCAAACACTAATTTTACTGCACACCTGGCTCTTTTAATTCTGTATAATGAAAATCTTTTAATGGTTTCTTGGTCTACATTTTTCTTCCACAGAGTGGTCCCTATTCAAAATGTTCTCTCGCACCCTGACCGAGGCTTGTCCTTTGGCTTCTTCTAGTACGGTGTACATCGACGTCACAGACAACCCCCAAGTAAGAGGTCACCCTTTCACATTTTCTGTCAGATGGTGAGGTTGTGTGTGCCGAAACAAGCTTAGTTATACCAGATATGGACCTAACTGGCACGCTAGTATGCATTCACCTTTAAAAGGCGTACGTGCGGAAATCGATTGTCGCAGCAGGGCAGAGGCGTGGGCATAAAGCATGCATTTGCACTGCTGTGACAAGAAATTACTATGCATTTCCGCCTTTATACTACAAATGTATGAATAAAGGTTAAACCGCACAATCATTTAATGTAATATCTGCACGAATGCACATACAATATGTATGCATTTGTGCTGTTACAACAGTTTATTGGCGCAAATATCACTTTTAAAGGTGTGTATTTGTGTTATCGATGTCCCTGGTTATATTTTATGCTTTATTCCATTTACTCATCTACTACTGTACTGGTCTTCTCCTCTAGGGGGAGCTGTTTGAACTGCACCCATCTTCCACCACTCTGAATCAAGCAGTTGTTCTGGGAGACCGCAGGACATATGCTGTATATGATCTTAAGCTGACAGACACCTTTGGGTCTTTGCGAACATTAAACGTTGTTCTGCGTTGGAAGACGTCTAATGGGGGTAAGCGATATTTGACTACTACCCCCCCACGGGCTGTACCCATGACAAAAGATCATCATCGTCATCACCATCTACTGATCTGTCGTATCATATTTCAGGTTTAGGAGGAATAAAAATTACTTTTGGAATCTTAGCTTGGGTGTATTGCTATAGAAAAGAATAATCTTGTTAAACAGTACTGTGCGGTGGTCTATGGCAGTCAAAGTATTAAGTGTATATTTGCACAGAAAAATTGCAGTTTAACTTTACAAAATATACTAAGTAACAGTCCAGACTTTTGTAAAGGGCTTTGCCTTTGTTCTATATTTCTGTTATTAGTTTTTGTTTATATAAATTATTAACCTATTGGTTATATACATTTAAAAATACACAAGGATTTCTTCTTTTATGCCAGAAGTGACTGATATCTTATTTGATGGCAAAAACACCACTTTCATTTTCCAGACCCCCACCTCAGTCATTCCATGTATTTAAGTTCTCCCAACAACTCAGTTAATGAACGTAATTAGTAAAATAACTCATTGAGGTCCTGACTAGCCAGACAAGGTGGGGTGGCGGTCAAGCCAACATATACATGAGTGTATTGGACATTTGCTGCAAATACTGGGCTGATTTTAGCTGAGGTTTTGAAATGGCCGAGCTGGTTACTTTCGCAGACGTCATACTTTTACGCCATCGTGAGGATCATTTATAAAAATGTCGCTTTAATTCCGCCCCCTGCCCCCGCCCTAGCGGACATGCTTCGGCCCCTTCTGCACGGAGAGCGGTATGTGGCCGGTTACGGGCTGCAGACGGGAGAGATCCACACCCTGATCTACAACAACCATCCCTATCGGGCGTTTCCCGTACTGCTCCTGGACGTGGTGCCCTGGTACCTCCGCATGTACATCCATACTCTCACCGTCACCAGCAAGTCCCGCCCCAACAAACCCAGTCAGTCTGTCTACCTCCTGGCCTCTTCTTACAACCCTCCTTAAAAGCGAAAGACTCATCTTCACCTTGTTTTTCCCCTCTCTCTCCCCCCCCACCCCCTTAAGGCTACATTCATTACCAGCCTTCGAAAGACAGAGTGCGCCCCCATCTGTTGGAGATGCTCATTCAGCTGCCTCCAAATTCTGTGACTGAGGTGACCTTGCAGTTTGAGCGGGCACTGCTGAAGTGGACGGAGTACACCCCCGACCCAAACCATGGCTTATACGTGGGGTGAGCTGTCCCTCTTTCTGTGTTTTTGTAGCGGCTGTATGAAAGGGCTGAGTCTTGCATCTGCTGGTTGGCTGGTACATCCACAATGTCGTGTCTGTTTCCCAGGCCGTGTAATCAGATGTGGACATACTGCAAACTCTGTAGAATTTTTAATTGTGTCACGCTTTACGGGACAGAAGGCCTGGGGTTGATGGAAGTGACCCTGTTTGGATTCCTGTTTTTACTCTGCAGGTCCTCTGTAATCAGTGGACTGGTGCCAAGCGTTGTCGCCATGGATACCAACAGCAGCCAGGAATACCCCCTCTTCAGCACCTTGTGAGTGTGACCTAAATGTCTTTGAGCAGTTTGACCCGGTGTTGGTTCTGTCTGAATGCTGTTGATGTTCCTGTGCTGCATCCTTCTCAAGCTTCCCGTGCAAGGAGGAGTCCAGCTACTTTGTGCGCGTGTACACCGAGCCCCTCCTGGTGAATCTGCCCACCCCGGACTTCAGCATGCCCTACAACGTCATCTGCCTCACCTGCACCGTCGTCGCCGTGGGCTACGGCTCCCTCTACAATCTCCTGACCCGCACCTTCCAGGTAGAGGAGCCGAGCCCCGGGCTGGTGAAGCGCCTGGCCAACGTCATCCGCTACTTCCGTGGCGTGCCGCCGCTGTGATGTCGCTGCTCGGCTGCCGCCGCTGTGATGTCGCTGCTCGGCTGCCGCCGCTGTGATGTCGCTGCTCGGCTGCCGCCGCTGTGATGTCATTACTCTGCCGCTGCACTGCCAAGGACTGCGGATGGGTTTTTTTCTTTCCTCGTGCACTGAGGGGAATTTGCATCAGGTGACACACAACTGCGGTCGCATTACTGAATCTCGGATCTTTTTGAGGCGTGTGTTTTGGTTTTTTTTTTTTGGTTTAGTTTGAATTTAAGACTTGAGATTTGTCTTCTGTTTTTATTTAAGAGTTCAGAAATTTATGGGAAGGCTAAGGAAATGGAAAATGCTCCCCCCCCCCCCCCGGAAAACATTGTCGGAGCTTGACTGGAACGTATCCTGGATTTACAGCGTGCTACAGACCTCCTGCCCCTCGTTAGGGAAACAAACTGACTCATTTGCTTGAGGTCTCCTTTGGATCTTAGAATGTTGATGTTGGTTTAGGTAAATGGAAAAAGAAGTGTCCTCCTTTATGAAAAAGGGTTACATTCAAGATGTTTTCTTGTTAATTCCTCCTTTTTTAGAAGAGAATATCATTGCCTACTCCCGTGGTATTTTTGCTTTTTAAGTTGCTGTACTTGAGCTATTATTTCGAACCCTCTCTCTTCCTGTGCAGCCCGCAGATTCCACAAGGCTCTGCATTCTTTCTCCGGCCATTTTACTGAACATCCCTCATCCCAGATGTTCCAAACATCCCTCCTGGATGTATTAAAACCATTCTGTGGTTCTGCTGCACTCCCATATTTCGACTGTGGGTTTTTGATTGATGGTAATTGTGTGTCCATATTTTCTGCCGAGGGCAGCCAGTGAGGTGAAACAGGGACCCATGGAGGAGGGGGGACTTTGGAAGGAGGGTAGTTTCAGTAAAAACGAAAAAGAAACTGCTTGTTTTAAAGTTTTCTTGCGTTGAAGTAAATTGTTTCCTTAATCTTAACTAAATGTCTGATATAAAACATTTTTTGTGTGGGAAATTAAGGGTTTTTAAAGAAATGTTTAGGTTTTTGGTAGTATGCAAGTCGCATCACCATATTCAAGCTTATCCTGTGAAATTCTGAGATCACCACACTGCATTTTGGACTTTCACAAGTGGCCAACAACTGCCCTGCCCTGTCAATCCTAACATTAATCCCAGAAATATTAAGAGCTTTAATAGAATGCAGTCTGACGCTCCCGGGGCCTGTCTGTGTTTAGTTCCATGCATGCAACAGCTGGCTAAAGCTATTTTTGGGCTGTTTTGGCTAGTGCTCCAACAGGAATGGAATGGAATGCTTGTCGAGCAAAGAGGGGGAAAATGTTTGGCAGCGTCTCGAGGTCTGACGACACCATCTAGAAATCCAGGGAAGCATCCAAATGGCAGGGGCCCATGCACCGCTCACCCCTAACTACATCCTCTGGTATACAGCAGCCTGTCTGTCCCGTCCTGGCACCCCAGGAAGAATGCGATCACAGGGGGCTTAAACATACATTCCACTAGCATCAGCCTGCCTGCTTTTTGCCAAGAGCTTTCTAATTGCATATTTGAGGAATCTGTTTCCAGTTCAGCTAACCAGGCCCATGCAGAGCTTATACCATAATGTCTGGCATAGACAAAGCCTTCCTGTGCCCCCGGCCTCAGTGGTTCCACACCCCAGGAGCCAGAAACAGAGGCCCTTTTCATGACCGGTTGAGAACTAACCGTAATGAATTTTTACCACTGTAAAAACTGCTTCGATTTGATCTTGCAGTTTGTGAGCGGTGTACTGGCTCCCATGCTTCTCTCACAAAGGAGCCTGCTGCTGGTTCTGTGTACAGTCATGTCTCATTTACAGTCTTTGCGTTAAGAGTTTTTTTTTCCCCACCTTACTGCAATCAACTGGTTGTGGCCAGTGTTCTGCATAAACACATACTGACTGCTAAAATGTACAATAGAGTACAATGGAAACCCTTTGGTAATGCAAAGACTCCTGATTAGCCATGACATTTTATTGACCTGGTACAAATACATGGAAAACTCACAGCAAATGAAGCAGATAAGCGCTATGAGTACAGAAGTGAAAGCGGGTTCAAGTAATGGAAGCCCTCAATCTATCATCAGCAGGGGTCGCTACATGCGTGACCGCACGTGGTCCTGCAGCACTTCTGCTCATCCGGACACTCGCCGTCGTGGTAACAGAATTCCGCGCACATCGGGGTCCCGCTGGGGCGGGTGCAGCGGCCTGGTTTTACTGGTGGCACAGAGGGAGCGTCAGTACGATCACACAACTCTTGTAACGGGTCATTTAAAGGTGCCTGTAATACCTGTGTAAGGGGTGACACATTCGTGACCACATCCGTTAAAGCAGCACTTCTCAGCTCTGGGACAGTCGCTGTCGTCGGTACAGAACTCTGCACACATCCCGTAGCCCCGCTTCCGGCGCGGACACACCCCTGCCTTTGCTTCAGGAGCCGGAAAACAAGGAGAATTGTGGGAAATGCGGGGTTAATCGTCCTGTCGATTGTCTGCCATAGCTGCTGGCATCAGTGATAATATCATTTGGTTGCATTATTGCATAAAACGTTTCCCAGATGAGCTGCATCACACGAATACTCATTAAAAAATAGAAGGTACAGCACTGTATTCATAGGTTATCCACCAGAGAGAGAAGTCTTTTGATAAACCTCCAAATTAATAAAATGTTTCACTACACAAAGCCTACTAATTAGACAAGAAAATAAGCTTTTACTGAAAGCAGCCGGCACGCAGACGGCCCCGCAGCTGAAGGTGCAGCACTTGTCCAGGGCCGGACAGTCGGAGTCCCCAGAACACGCCCGTTTAGACGGAATCACGGTCAAGCGCTTGGGACAATGACCAGACTTGGGAGCTGGAGGGGGGGGGGGGGGGTACATTGTCAGCCCGATCTGCAAAGGGCAGCGCTTCATAAGCCAATCAGAAGCGGCACTATGAACACATGCGGTGTCTGTTCTGAATTGACGCTTGGACATTTTTGGCAAAGTATTGCAACTTTCTAAAGTTTTTAAACGTTGGACTGAAAAATTATACATGTATGCAAGCAGTGTGTTTTCTACGCCCCGATCACTAGTGCATAATGTACCAGATATACCGCATATTTATTATACAAAGGAAACAAACCAGTTTATGATCTATAGTTGAAATTTCACACTGATGTAGTGCAACAACTACACCACTGCAGTTATGTACAAATCCAGTAGATAATCTGTATTGTGGAACGCGCAGATGTTCAGAAACCTGAAAACTCAGTGGGATTCCTTGTGCAATTCTTCTCTGCACGATATGGAAACATTAATGGTATATCCAAACAACCAGTTTATGTTATTTATTTCATTTCCATACTTTATGTTCCGTGCGCAAATTTAAATTTAAAAAAAAAGTCTAAATCAACGTAAATTATGTATAGGATACACATGTATCATAACAAGCCCATTAAGTCACATTAATAATCTATTTCAAACAAGTACCGTAAACCACTTACTCTCAGCGACAGACTTATATGCTTCTTGCTCACCCGTTGAATTGTGTCCAGCGGCGATTAAAGCTGAACTACTCCATTCGAACAAGTGTAGCACGGCACAGAGAAAAAGCAAGATCCCAACTAGCCTCATCTTTCCAGCTTCAAGTTTTGATTTAAGCAGTAGCTGTATGTACTTAGGGTTTTAAGGCAAAGAAGCGGAAGGGGGGGGGGGGGACAATAAGCAGCGTTCCGCTGGGTCCCTGCGCCGTGGAATTAACTTGTAATCGGTCCTAAAACCAGTCCTTGTATTGGGTAAGCCGTGAATAATACGAATGGGTGACTTCGAAATGAGAATCAGATGTCATCTCCTATTAACAATCATGTGAGACAATTAAGTCTCTCCATCAATGGTGACGGCAGGAGTGTTAAACTCGATTCACGTTAATTCCGTGCGGGATGGTCACACTTTTTATTTTTATTTTTTTTTTCCTCTGCACTAGGTTTTACCATATAGACTTTATACTAGTGTGGTGACACGGGATTGGGATCAGGTGGGTGTTTAGCGGTTGAGAGAATTATTAGGGGCTTGATTGGGTTGGA
>JABFEA020000110.1:29460985-29478922 GCA_019775915.2 Cyphomyrus plagiostoma
GTAGCCAATTACTGATAGAAGACATGCACATAGCAACAGAAAATGAGCTAATCACTGTCCTCGAATTGAACCACTAAAGGGCAATAAATTAATATTCCCAACAGACCAGGGGCGCACTAGGAGGGCAGCAATAGCATTGCGCATTCGCCTTGAGCCGCCATCTTGGTGCAGCCATATTCTGTACACTGCCTAAGGTGACGAGAAACAACTTTATAAATTCAAAGTAAATAAAATAGAAATAAAACAATATAAACATTAACATTAGTGACACGTTTATTATTATAGGAGACTGATCAATCGGCACACAGCAAGAAATCAGTACTTAAGTAAATCTCCAGGTCGTTTTAACTGAAATGACAAATCCAGTCACCCTATGTCACATCGAGTACAAGAGACTTAAGATTGCGCAATCATCTTCAGAGATCAATTCATTCATTATTCTTTACATTATGATGTTCTGTTTGCTTACATGTTTTAATGCACCTTCAAATAAGAGCAGCTCGTGTGCAAAATGTCCCCTTGCGTCTCCTGTCCAATTGTAGGTAACGTTTTACATATTTAAAGGCCCCTATAAAGTGCCCCCCCCCCGAATCCACCAGGTTGTCTATGCCCTTCTCAAGGGGGTGAGTAGCTCGGTGGGTTATGAATCAAAAAAAAAAAAAAAAAACTCTTATTTTTCCCAGAGGGGTTAGGGTTAGGGTCCCCATATCTGGAGGTTCTCTCTTAAAATTTCAGGGCCAGCATAATAATCACTGGGGCTCTTGAGCGGGACCCTTAACAACAGTTGCTACGGGGATGGCGGCTGACCTGCTCTCTGATCCTCACTCCAGTGTCACTTTCAACAAAAAGGGTCTTCTAATTAAATGGGATGCCTAGCATATGCATTAAGCCAGCAAAAGTTTCACAACCAATTGAATCTGAGATGGTAGGAGATGCATTTCATAAGACTTAAGCAATCAATTATTTGTTTTTACAAGGCTGTGATACATTTTGGTATGCGACCAGGAGGTGAAAATAGAGAACAGCATGTGCTGACATATCTGGTGGTTACTGGAAATTAAACCAGCTGAAACGAACACCTCAGACAAATCAGGCTTTTCTTAAAAAAGAAAGACAAAAATTAAATCAAACAAAAACAAGCAATATTTTTAAAAACAGTTTATTGAAATATAATTCAAACCACTCTGAAGCTCTAAAGGGTAAAGCCATAAACAATACATGTAGAAAAATACTGCAAATGTTACAGGTTTGAAAAAACTTTCACCCTATCTATAACGGAGTGCTCACAGAAATTAAGATCGCATGAATTAAAGACGTAGATGTGGAAGAAGCTAAGACACTAGAGCAAGGGAGCCAATAACAAGCTTCCGTTAAAAACTTAATGCCAGTATTTTTTCTTTCTAATGCCACGTTGATAAACTATTTCCAGCTGAACAGCTTATTTTCATATCCTTTAACAAGATGGAGGAAAAATGCAAATATAAGAAGCCCCACTGTGTATGACATGAAAGTCCACACGGCAAACCATTCCTAGTGACTATAGAATGTGCAATGGAGTACTAGAAGGATGCAAACATGAATGCAGCACTGATATCATACCTATAAAGTACTAAATAACACCTTTAAACGTGTAACACAAAACAGCAAAAATCAGAATAGCACAGAACTCCATCAGCTACTGAAAATTCAGTCACCTAACCCACCCACCCAAAAAAACCCACTCCAATGCCAGAAGTGCAAATGAGCACAACATTTATACTGTGCAAAGAATTTCACTCTAGAGTATGTGTAATAAAAAGAGTAGCAGCAGTTTTTCAAAAATGCTAGTAAGGTTCAGAGCAAACAGTGCAAACTGACTGTATTCTATTAACTGAAATGCACAGCCATGTTTTCAGACTACCTCAGAAAGCCATATTATATGCAGAGGTGAGTGACTGCCAGATCGGGGCTCAAGACTGTGATGCAATTCTCAAATGATATTCTTAAAAGTAAAATTATTCATCAAATAGAAAACTAGTAAACAGTACAGCCTTTTCGAAATCAAAATCTACTTGAAAGAAATTGAAATTCCTATTGGAACCTAGTATACTTAACCAATCTCAACTTACACAGACGTCTGTACTACTCAACAGTAGGTTTACCATTACAGTTCAGCTGTCCTACTCAAAACTCAGACAAGTTAATGCCAAAACCATTTGAAAAATCATACTAAAATTTCCACCAAAGACACCAGCAGTTGTGTAGAGTACTGGTTACACATCAAAACTGAATGACCTTTGAGAGCAAAAGTTCACTAGCACTTTAAAACCATCCCAGCATTGTGTGGGGGGAAACAAAAAATCAATCCTAGATCACATGGCTGGGATAGACCCTGAATGGGACGCCATGTTCGCCACAGGGCACACAACCAAAAATACAGATTCTAAAAACACCTTCCTTTGATCTCATTAGTTTTGTGAGTGGTTTTACCCACATATATTTCCCTTTATATTCTGTAACATATCCCTTCATCAAATATGACCCAGGAAGGAAAATCAGAAAATTAGCCGTGAACACAGAACTGTAACATGCTCTGCTACACGATTTACCTACATAAAATGTACATCAATGGAGTAGTGTCATTCGCAAAAGTCTAAGAGGAAGGTTCATAAAGAACGAAGAGAGATATCAAAAGTGCTTCCTCCTCAGCTGTGCTCTAGAGCAACATTAAGTGGCTTCTTAGCATCTTAGCAAGTGCCTACGTGACGCAGAAGAGCAGTACTGTGCCTGTGTACATTCCTGTAGTGCTCTGACATATATCTGGACGCTTAACTAATTCTGAACACCTGGGTAAATATTTTAGATGGTGTCATCTCTAGCTCTGTGTTTAGCTTCCCCCTCGCCGCCCTCCAGCTCTTCCTTCGTGAGGTACTCTTTCAAGCTTGGCTGGTTCACCACGTCGACCCCGCGGTCCTGGAGCTCCTGCAAGAGGGCTTCCCACCGACGCTTGTCCTTGGAGATCTTCCAAGACAGCCTGACGTTCACCTGGAGGAGTGGGATGAGCAGCGGGTGGAGCTGCTGCTGCTGCAGGGCATCTTGGGACGGGGTGAGGTCCTGCAGGGCACGGTCGCAGTGCTCCTGGGCCTCACCCAGCTGCTCCAACTCCTGGAAACAGGCCACCAGTGCCAACAAGTTGAAGATCCAGTGGGTCCGTTGCTGCGGATCTTGCTGCTGCTGCTGGCACCCCAGCTTCTCCTGGAGCCTGAGTGCATTCTGCAAGGTGCCCAAGGCTTCTCTGTACTGGCCCGCCCGCAGCAGCATCTGGCCCCCCCGCAGGTCGCCCAGGTAGAAGAACTGGAGGAAAACGGGGGACTGCCGCAAGTCGGGGAGGGAATGCAGGTGCGCTAGGTACTGCTCGAAGGCCCGGCTGCGCTTAGCGATGGTCTCAGCCACAAAGTTCCTCCGCAGCTTCTTGCGGGGGAAACACACGCCTTCCATCTCCTCGCCGTGATGGCGCCGCAGGCGTCTGTGGAGCCGTGCAAAATCGGTGTAGCGTCGCGCGATGGCCGCCGGCGTCTTGTCGAACGTCCCCGACTGGATGACGTGGATGGTGTAGAGCTGAGAAGGGAGATGGGCAAGGCGGTGTCTCCACACAGCGTGACACCTGAGCAGCCTCCGCGGGGTCCCCAGCTGGGGCGATCGGGCACGGCTCCTCCACACTCACCACGTATTTAGAGGTGCCCTCCTGTACCACACTGGCGTCGGTCACCTCAAACACCAGCTTCTCCGGGAGGCTGCGGGAACGCAAGTTGCGCCAGCTCTCCTGCAGCTGCCTGGTCAGCAGGGACGGCCCTCCGGATGGTAGGCCGACCGGGCTGGCATCTGCAGAGTGAGAAATAAGGCAGAAGAACTGTGTACAGGAACACAGCATGCAAAAACGGCTGTGTAGTCACAGACTGATAATGGAAGTGAAACCTGCTTACATTGGACTTCCTCCGAGGACAGAGACAAGCCCAGCCACAGATAAGAGAGGGTTTCTCACTATTACCACCAATTTTGTCATTTGTTTTTGGACATTTATGTTTTCATGTATATTGAAGACAAATTTTTAAAAATTTATCTATACAAGTATCATTTTTCTGTGGCTCGCAGAAAATCCTCCCATGGTGAGAGTTTAGGCCATGACAGGTCTACCTGTGCTGCAGGACCCGTTCTCCAGCGATTCTGCAAAGAAATCAGAGTCGCTGTCCACCCCAGAGGTCTCCCCTGGGTCCTCCGAATCCAGCGCCCTCTCAGCCTCGAAGCTGAGCGTCCCTCCCAGCCGCGCCGACACATACTCCGTGTCATCCTCCAGCTCAGAACTTTCTGGAAAGTCCTCGTTGCTCTCTAGGTCGGCAGGGATCGCACCCTCCTTGAACAGCGTGCGCCGGAGTCTGTCCAAGAGCTTGGATGCCATCTCACCTGCCCACCACTGAGAAAACAACAGATCTCAGGTCTGTGTTTACAGAACTTACACAGTTCAGGGACTTCATGTAAATGAGGGTTAAGTGAAATGTCATCTCACTTTACCCAAGTGTGGAGAAAAAGAAAAGGCTTTAATGTGGGGTCATGGAGCAACGACTGCAAAATAAAATTTACAAGTGCAAGACAGGTGTGGTACAGTGCAACATAATACCATCAGTGGGTGTGCCAGTGCAGTGCAGCACTGCATTATATTATACGTATCAGGTGGCTCAGTCGACAGCACTGCTGCCTCACTGGTCTCCTGCCATAGTTCAAACACTTGCAATGAGAGGTTTCTAAACGGGGTCTCTGACGTCGTCTACGTGACTGTATGTGCCCTGTGATGGAGCGACATTCTGCCCAGGGTGCAGCTCTGACATCGTCTACGTGACTGTATGTGCCCTGTGATGGAGCGACATTCT
Source organism: Cyphomyrus plagiostoma (assembly GCA_019775915.2). Lineage (NCBI taxonomy): Eukaryota > Metazoa > Chordata > Actinopteri > Osteoglossiformes > Mormyridae > Cyphomyrus > Cyphomyrus plagiostoma. Next base: position 29,465,890 of record JABFEA020000110.1, read on the forward strand.
GCCCAGGGTGCAGCTCTGACATCGTCTACGTGACTGTATGTGCCCTGTGATGGAGCGACATTCTGCCCAGGGTGCAGCCCAGCTCAAACTGGGCAGATGGATAAAACATGGCCAAAAGTACATAGTATGCTAACACAAAAAAGGAAATGAAAAATACCAAAAAAAAAAAAGGGTCATATCGCATTTCATCATATTAATTTACTTTGTAAACATAAACTGTAGTTGACAATGTAAAAATGGTATAAAAACAACTGATTTGTCATATTTTGACCACAAATTAAACTGTATAACTTTTCATAGATTACAGCAACACATACTTCACATTATAAATTAAAGATTACAAAGTTTACAGCATGTAAAATTCAGTGTGGTCTTTTACATTAATGCTCTACAGGTTTGGCAGCTCAGCTGTGGAAACCTAAAGCCATTGCTTAAGCACGTTGTTTTGCCACGTTTGTGCCTTTATGGTCATGTTTGCTACTTTATTTTGATGCATTACTGGCTTAAAGTTACAGATTTAACAGAAAATGTAACTGAAACCATTCTAAAGAAAATACAACTTAAGTTTTCTTCAGAAATTAAAAACTTAAATTCTAAAAGGGCCGTATTACATAAGTACTTAACTATTTCACAGGATTTGTTAGATGGCTTGAACCATTCATGCAAATGGAGGAGGGGCTGCGTATTTGGGATTCGTGAGCTTTAACAAAAGATACTGAAGACATAATTGAAGCCAATTTAGTTCCAGTTGGAAAAAACTGATTTCACTCAGACCCAGCACTTATCGCACACGCACATATCCACCTGCTTTGACAAAGTGATTTTCAAAAGCTAAACGAGACACATTTTTAAAACTGAATATCCCACCAACTTTCAAACTTTAAGTGCACCTCTTACAATTATTTTTCATATGAGGATAACTTAGGCCCAGTAAAAAAAATTATTAGTTTATCATCCCCGCCCGCTTGGCAAATTTAGCCCGCATCGATTTTTTTTTTAAGTGTATTTTCCTGTGTAAATTCCACTGCCGGCGTTCACAAATTTTCAATGAAACATTTTTAAAAATATATTTTCTTTTCGTATTAACTTTGCAGATCAGCCCATATGTCATATCTGTTGCTGTTCCTTTTGTTTACTGTTGATGTTGAAAACTTCATCTTCCGTTATCTTTTTTCTAAGAAATAATAAAAAAAAATTCGCCCTCCCTCATCACTACGTTTCTGATTGACAGGATGATAAACTAATGATTTTTTTACTGGGCCTTATTTTGGTTGGCGCCCATTCCTCCTGCGTTGTTCCCTGATTTGTGTCTGTAGCCTCCGGGATAGGCTCCAGACCCCCCACCCTAAAGAGGGAAAGCGGCTACAAAAATGAATCGACATTTTGCAATTACAGTTTAATTTACATTTGCGTTCATACAGATATTTTTAGAAAAGAAACATTTAAAGTACATTTCATTATTCATGGTGGAAACAGAATACTGCAGACTTCCCGAAAGGCTGCAGAATTATGCAGTACTAATCTCAGGCAGATATTAACACCTGGGAATAGCGACATTAAGGCTTCGTCTGCAAAGCTTGAAAAGGAGGAATCCTGGCACTTCCCTACAGCTGGTGAAAGCTCACAAATCTGTTACCCGCAAAACGGATACATACCGAGCAATGTTGATATTAATTTTCAGTTGTATGGTGTTGACCCTATGCTTAAACATTCGATATAAAAAATTGTGCACAATATTTTTTCCAGTTGAGGGTGTCCGGGCATGAGGAATGGGAATGGGCTTTCCTTTCAGATCGATGTCCTACAAAACACTACGTCATATGACATTCGTAGTGCCAAAATGAGTGATTGGACTTGGAAAAACTGCTGCTGGTCCATTGAGCAATAAGTTTTCCCTTGAATTTAAAAAAAACAAAAGCTGGTCAAATCGTGTAGTTAGTCCTGTAACTATTCGTGCAAATTGAGTCATTTAGTAAGCCCTTTAAGGTAACACAGACGCCAAACTAAGCGTGATAGATATTATTAACTGTGATAAAGGTATAATTTAACAGTTTAAGTAGAGCAACACTAGTTTCCATAATATGGCGGGAATTCGAACGTCCACGAAGGTTACAGTAAGTGACTGCGACACAATAATAAGAAGTGAGATTTAGTAGTACCCAAAAAGGCTAAAAAAAAAAAAAAAAAAACGGGAATTGACTGTGAAATACAACCTCGCGAAAATGTAAGCGGCGACTCTTGCGGACGGTGAGTGAATAATGAAGAGTAGCCGCTGGCGAACGGGACGCTGCGATGACTAGTCCAGCCAGTCCCTCATACATCTTTCAGCACTTCGTAACGTTACCGGCTCCGTGTGGTTTACACAAGGCCCACACTGGGAATCACTTAACAGCTTCGCAGATCAGCCGAAAGGACAGGCGCTGCAAAGCCAAGCCGCCCCCATCTCTAATGGAAATAACGACGGCAGAGCCGCATAACAGCCGGACCGGTCAGGCTGCTGGCGCTGTCACCACGGCTAAAGCCGACATGCTGGCCCGTGTAGCTTTATCGCCATTATCCAAAATAATTCCCAGAAAAATCCCGACCACGGAGGTAAATATCCATTAGGAAACCTAGCTAGTTCTGTGATTATTATATGCCATTTATTTTATGCGGTATGACCCGAGCTATAATGCATTTACGATTATCTGATAGGGCTAAGACTAAATTAGTTACAGAACACGATAAAACGTTTGGTAACAAAGGTATTATAAGGACGGTATTTATCACACGTACGAAGGTTTCGCATGTTTAACGCCGTAAATGGCAGTATATGGACGCGTACGCATAAGCTGGCCGCATCCAGGACTTTCCGCGCAGTAAACACACACCAAGTTACCTTCGCCAACAAGAGAAAGGCTCTCGGTGTCATTCATAAGAAAAGTTGCAAAACAGCGATCAGCAACTTACTTGTATCCTCCTGAAGAACCCGAACAGCACTATGTTTTAAACCAGGGTAGCGAGTTAAGACGACTGATTTAATTTACTCCAACTTGCGCGAACTGTTGCATGAGTCGGTAGTGCGGAGTATATCTTAGAGGGAGTGTTCGGTTTACCGTAATGACTATATTAACTGCTCCACTGAAATATGTCAATACGGAAATGAGTTGTTTTTCTGAAAGCCGTACTTACTTGCTTTAGACTTTCTGCAAATATTACAATAAAAATTAAAGTTACGATGATAAAACAATTGAATGATTATACAACTATGCGTAATATCTGGTAACATACATGCTGTCACACACACTCGAAAAAAGAAGATGCAAACCTAAACGCCTTATTATGGGTCATTTCTCCATTCAAGTGAGAAACTATGTCATGGAGGTTACTTGGCTTAAAAACATGCCTAACATATTAGACACAGCTCCAAGAATCAATTTGTACATTCACACAGTTTATGTATGGTCAAATAACACATTTCCATCATTAGGGCTTGACTAAATGGCTACAGGCCGGTTGCCTTGACCTTAGTGGTTATGAAAACCTTTGAATGACTGATGCTGGCCTCAGAGATGAAAAGTTCAGGTCCAGAAAGTATAAATGCAGACAAAGATTTCAACCAACCTGGTGAATCTACAGAGTGACAGTCCCAGAGTAACTCAACTGGTTGATTGAAACAAAACTTTGGTCTGGATTTGTACTTTTTGAGCTTGATTTTTCCAACTCTGGCTGGTCTATCAAGTCACAGAGCCCTTCCTTGATGGTCTGCAGTTTACAAGCAGAGCAAATTGCTCAATGTAGGATGCAGCTAAGCTGTCCATTCACTACATTTGCCAACCTCTGGACTCTCCCAACACATATGCCAGGATCCTGTTTGCGGACTTCAGTTCAGCATTCAATAATATTGCTCCATCGCTTCTCCACAGCAAGTTGACTCAGCTGGCTGTACCTCCAAGCATCTGTCAGTGAATTACCAGCTTCCTGACAAACAGGAAGCAGCATGTATGGCTGTCTACAAATACCTATCTGACCCTAAGCCCATTATCACAGGATGCCCCCATGGCTGTACTTTCTCACCCCTCCCATTTTCACTCTACATGAATGACTGCGCCTCTGCAGACAAGTTCATCAAAATTTGAGAGTTTGCAGATGACACAACTGAAGTAGGACTCATTTTAAATGCCGTCACTGGCATCACGGAAGAGTCACGAGCAGAACCTCACATGGCATTCACTGTTTTTTTTCCTACAGCCACCCGGCTCTTAAACTTACCCAGTACATCAGGAATCCCATCACCCAGCTGAAATTCACTCACAGATCCAGCGCATTCACCGCACACATATCCACCTGCTTTGATAAAGAAATTAGAGGTTGCAGCAGAAGTCAATGGACAGATAGACCTAAGGAAAGCTGCAATGGGACGGTGAATTGACACTGGTAGACACTGGTAACAATGGAGCATCTCACCCAGGTAGGTTACAAGCTGGAGCCTGGGGTTGGTTGAGTGGGGCAACTGGTGTAGTACTGATCTGCCCCTCCACACTATAGACAGAGTTGGTGCTAGATCTTTGGGGCTGAAAGGTCTTCTCCCAAGTTGCAGGGCTCGGGCTTCTCCTCCTCAGGACTGGACATCCAGGACATGAGAGGCACCAGGGTACCAGTTGTTTTCCTGCATTCCCTACTAGTTGGTCCACTGCTTACGACATTTGAAGAAGCCTCTCCAATTGCTGCTTGTCTTCGTTACAGGTTAGCTCAGTTTGTAGATAAGGAATCAACCTCTGTGGAGAAGCAGTCAACAAGGCAACGTTATTCTGTCCACTTCAACATGAGAGGAGCAGAAAGTTAAAGAGGCCTGCACCCAGAGATGGCTGGCTTGGCTGAAGCTGGGAACGGTGATGGCCATGTTTTGGGCTGTCCTGCAGGTATGCTCTATGTTTGAGTCTGACTTCTTTCGTCTTGCATTTATGCACAAGCTAAAGGACCAATTAGGCATGAGTTGTGCACCTAAATATCCACGCAGGGTGTAGCTGTTAAGTCACAATAGGAAAGTGGGCAGATGCCACTGCTTGTACGTTTAGTTTAGGTAGAAGAGAAAGTACACTGCACTTCAGTCTCTTGCTTACCTAGACCAGTGGCATAACAGTAACTTTATAAGAGCACCTTGTTAATTTAAAAGAATTTTTAAAATATGATAATATATATATATATATATATATATATATATACACACACACACACACACACACACACACACAAATTATAGCCTTCTCTGGTTTTGAAATCTGGATCATAGCTTGAGGTATTAAGTGTAGCCTATGAATACCTAACCTAGGTAGTTACACACGCATTTGTTCCAAGGATTCATCATGGTTGCTTGCATAATGCAATAGCTTACGGGTTTAAACATGTCAAAGTACAAAATAGGTTATTGATGTATTAATTATCCGACTGGAACGTGCTTAGACTGTGTGGTTTCTTAAACCACAGATGAAACACTTGCGGAGAAGGTTTCAAATAAAACACAGGAAAAGTGACATCTAGTGGTGATTAGGTGAATTTCAAATAGATGTAGCTGTTGTGTTAACCGCAATTGCGAGAACATTGTGAGGTATGGCAAGCCATATTAACTTTAATCCATTTCTATAAGATATCTCAAATTCATTTTTAACTAGTTAGAATGCAAAATATTGATATCATAAATTCTGCTTTAGCTAGTGAAAATCAACACGATTTTCTCATTCATTTCAATGGGAGTTGGAATTTGAACTAGTTAAAAAGTCCGCTAAAGTTCTACACCATTTTACAAGTATTTTACAATGCTGTAATATGCCTATATTGATTTAAAAACAATTGTCTTGTTGTATTGGCTGCTTTTGTTGTAGCAACATTCAATGGGCTTCAGTATTCTTTGACAATCTGAAAAGCTATTATTGTGTTATACTATATCGTATAATACTTGCAATTTAGTACAATAATACAATTCATTCATCAATATAAAATACGTTGTAATTAAATCGAACCGGTGCACTTCACAATATGTAGAATACTATTAGTTTAATTATAGGTGAGTCTTTGCTACTGGGTATTACAAATAAATCCGAGGTCCATTTTACCACCAGTTCCCACGTATAAATAAAACGTGCAAAGCTGTTTGCTGGTTACTAAAACCGCTCTATTTTTATCTGCATTTTTATTTCCTGGTTCTGCTGGCAGAAGGCTACACTGCGAGGCAGGATGCTTACAGGTTCAACGTTTCTACCACAGCAGTACACAAGAACAACGTGAAGCAGGAGACACTGGCAGTAACCAAAAACTAGCCAGGTAGAGGGCAGAAGAGAATTTCTAATGCCAGGGGATGACCTTCAAAAAGAATGGGAAACATTAAGTGGTGTGAAGTGCACTGCTATAGGCTCCTAGAAAGGGGACTGAATACCCATAAAGCAGAAAGAAGTCCTTCATCAGTGAGAAGCAAGGAAGACGCGCACCCATAAATTGATGAATTAGTGAAACTGAAATTTTGCTGTGGTCACTTAATTTTTTCCAGAGCTGCATGCTTATAAATAATGGAGCCTGGAATCAGTGGTCACTCAGTCCATTAATTGTCGTTTAGATGAAAAGTATGAATTATATCAGTGTGCAGAATACCCGTCAATATTCGGGGAGGGAGGGGGTTGTCCCATCTTTCTATTGTTGCGCAGTACCGATATTGAGACTCTCTTAAAATTTTGCTTTTGAGGCTTTCAGGGGGTCTCATGGGTTAATTGAGGGTGTCAGACCCCCCAGTATTTCGCACATTGAATTATATGCTACTTTGCGCTCAAACAAATTTTCGAGAAAATATATATAATCGTTTAGAAGTCAAATTGTTTCCATACTTCAAAATACAATTTCTGCCTCAATGCATATTTTGATGGTAAAATGTAAGTGTGCAATAGTCTCCACCATTCAAAAACAAAATATTCGCGAATTTACGACAAACGAAACACTTGATCTTAGTATATAGTATTTGTAATCGTAACGTATTTAAGTTTTCATCAAAATATTTAGCGAGCTAATTTGCGTGCACAGAAAGGACCCGGATGATATACGGGTTATTACTGTAGTGGGAAGGTGCCGGTTTGCGTCATTTGTTTGCAGGTTCGGGGTCGCCGCTGAGCAGGTTACTAGGCGTGTGACGAAAGCACGTCGCTGGCTATTTGGTGCCCGCGCGAGTCGCCGCTTTTTACTTCTTATGTAGACGAGGCTGTTGGTGTTGGTTATTAGTCTTTCAGCGTGGCAAGCAAAGTTGGCGAAAAGGAGGCAAAATTCGAACGGCTGACCAACATGCCTCGTGTCTATATAGGCAGATTGAGTTATCATGTTCGCGAGAAGGACATCCAGAGGTTTTTCAGCGGTTACGGAAAACTCCTGGAAATCGATTTGAAAAACGGGTAAGATAGACGAGGGGCCGTGTGTTCAGTGTGGACATTGAAGTCTAGTGCGTCTTTTAGACCCGGTTAGCTAAAAAAAAAAAAACTACGATTCGGCGCTGGACGCAGTTATGGTCCGAAAGAAAGCAGTATTTTGAAGTTAATGGCTGTTACGCCGGTTCTGTGGCGAACACGCGGGATTGTCGCGTGCACAAAATGGCTGCGCAAGCGGGCTGCGGCGCCGCTGCCCGGCCGTGTGTCTCCCCGATGGCCCCTGTGGCGTCCCGCTACCTCCCTCCGGTTTCTGTGGCATGTTTGGAATCTGTGTTGTTGCAGGGAAAATGTTTGTAACGGACCGGTAGACGAATAGCACTTTACATTGAAATGAAATTGGTGTTCCGTACGCGCCGTGCCGTTACTGTATTAATTGGGGTCGGCTGGCTGGGTAGCCATGTTTGTTTGCTACTTGTCTGCGGTTCGCTTCGGCGGTATGTTGCTACACAGTTGTGCGTAACTTTAACCGTGTGGTAAGTCGAAAAGATTTGATTCTGTATTGTTGCACGTTTTGATCTCTTGCAGTTGATTGACCGAGGACTTTATCGGTTAAACACGAGATGATATGCGCGCGCTTAAGCCCCTGTAGGCCGTCATTTTTAGGACTGTTTGCATACGAATCTGCAGCTGCGTGGATCTTATAACGGGATTTAATTATCAGTTGAAGCGTTAGGGGTTGATCGTTAGTTTGAAAAGTTCATGGCGGATTCAGTTTCAGTAATGTGGTACTTTTACTTTTGAAAGCAATATCGTTTTGCTTTATCTTGTAAATATGCAACGCGTTGTTTTTCAGGTATGGCTTTGTGGAATTCGACGACACCCGCGATGCAGACGACGCGGTCTACGAGCTGAACGGGAAGGAGCTGTGCGGGGAGCGGGTCATCGTGGAGCACGCCAGGGGACCTCGGCGTGATCGTGACGGATATGGTGGGGCTTCATGGGGGCGTGGGCGCTATAAACGCGGTCAAGGCACGCAACACGCATCCCAGAGTAGCTTATCGTACATGTTGAGCTTTGCCCGACTTGGGTTTCCCTTTTAAGTTAGTTTCTTTAAGTATAGCTACTTACAGTACTTGTGTATTATACGCTGGTCCAGTAACATGGATCATGGTGGGATGATTAAATCACTTTTGGGGTGAAGTTTTAATTTAGATTTTTTTGAGCGAGTTTGCATTCAAATGATGGGTGGGAGAGTAAGTTTTCCTTGCAACTTCAGGTGGGGTTGTGTATTTTTTATTTTTTTTATCCAGTTCATTTCCATCACTGACCAAAGTCACAAGATGGTATTCCATGCGGTGGCAAAACAGCTACTGGTGGAACATATAACCTTATTTGTATTTGGGGGTCGGGGGGTGGATGGGTCAGGTATATTTGCATGGCAGCTGCAAAATTTAAATTGTCAAATGTACTTTAAATATTTGGTGTTTAGCTGGAAGTAATTGGTAAAGTGGTGCACAAATTGGCAGGAAAAAAAGTAGAACAGCTGTCATGTAAATAAACGAGGTTATAACTTGTGAAGTTGCAATGTATCTACCTTCTCAATTTATCATTAACAAAGTCCTTGATGTTTCAATTTGAAAGAGTCCACTGCGGGCTGAGTCCGAGTCCATTGAGGCTAAGATGACTGCCTGTCCCTGTGGCCTTGGCTTTCACCTTACAATGTGTGTGTGACCTTTGCCCTTTGACCCTTTGGCTGACCTAACCGGAAGCCATGATGACAACAGCCTTTTGCCAATAGACCAGGGTGATGGTGAGGAATCCCGTTGGTTTTTATGTTGACAGAAATAAAGGAGTGGTGTTAGCAGAAGCGTGATATTGCTGCAGTATATTCTGCTTTGTAAAAGCAGTTTTCTTCGAGTCTGGCTGTCATCAGTCAAGCTGTGGGTGTGTCTTGTAAGCCAGTAATACCACCGCTTTTAAATGCAATGTCACTTAGATTTTTATGGTAGACTGATAATTCTGCCTTTTTAAATGCATTTTTCTTTTGGGTTTGTGGTTTTAAGTATCCCTTGCTTTTTTGCTGTGATTATTTCCTGGAAAACATTGCTGCTCATTGGAATTTTGACCAGGAACAGCAATCTAGATTTTTACAGCCACTTCACTTGACATCTTATAGTACACACAGGTTGGCATTGTTTGAGAATAGCAGCCCACTTCTGTCAGGTTTGCAGACTACTGTAGTTATTAAAATAAGTTGCTCTCTTCAAGGGTCATTTGAGCATGAGGAAGGTTTCATGCGCAAGTCAACAAGGACTGTCTCAAGGTCCAGATCCAGACTCCCCATGTCTCTTTATTTTGATAAGGTTCCCTTTTTTAAATCCTTTGGAGAATCTGTGTTCTTGCCATTTCACCATGCTAATTGTCTGTTCTTCCTGTTGTTTGAAGGCATTAGTGGTTACAGCAGGAGCCGCTCCGGAAGAGATAAGTATGGGCCACCGGTTCGCACTGAGTACCGACTCATTGTGGAGAATCTGTCCAGCCGCTGCAGTTGGCAGGACCTCAAGGTGGGCATGAGGACTGGGCAAATTTAATATATCTACCAAGAGTGTCTGTCAAATAAATTGGTGTCGTCTATGGATTCAAATACAGTGGAAACCATTGTGTTGCAAGGTAATAAAGTGGACAGCGTGTCTTTGCTTAATTTTGTTGACTTCAGAGCGCAATACAGCTGTTCCAGTACTGTGCAAATTAAATTACTTGGACTGTGTGGAATACGTTATAGTGCTGTACATAATTTTCAGTTTATACAGTGTGTTTTTACAGCGTTACGTTACCTCAAAGTGCTGATTGTAATTTTGTTGCTGCATCTCAGTGGCATGTTTTTTGGTGGTTTATTAGCTTTCATGAGACTGTTTGTCATTGAGAGATTTTCTCTGCACGCCCCATTGGCCTCAGGTAGCTGAGCGAATTATTTAAACGATATGTGCAGGAATGATTCTGTCCCAGGCTTTTTGATCCGTGCAAGTGGTTGATCACTATAACCTTGATTACTATAACTGTTTTCCACTGTTTCGAAACCATACAAGATTAATGTCTCTTGTTGACCAGCAGCAAGGGTGAAAGTTTGATTTGCACACAGTGCATACACAGCTCGTGCAAATTCAGACGAAGGGAAAAACTTTGACACGTTGTATAGTCTGCTACTCTACAAGGAGCAGCTGAAATTGAAGAGCTCAACAGGGTTTTGTTTAGCAAAATGTATTGGCCTTAAATCGGCTGATCCTTGATGCATCGTGCTGATCTCTCCGCACAGGACTTCATGCGTCAGGCGGGCGAGGTGACTTATGCGGATGCTCACAAGGAGCGCACCAATGAGGGCGTGATTGAGTTCCGCTCCTCCTCCGACATGAGGAGAGCCCTTGACAAGCTGGATGGGACTGACATCAATGGCAGGAAGATTCGCCTTGTGGAGGACAAACCGCGTCGGCGCCGGTCGTATTCTGGCAGCCGATCAAGGTGGCTACCAGAATTACTTGTGTGGTTATGCTTGTTCTGCTGCGAACACTGAGGAATTTGAAGTGCAAGACTTGGCTGTGTGGCCCCTGTGTTTGTAGTCTAAGGTCAGGTCTGATAGGCAATTGTAGGCTGTCTAGAACAGGGCACTCAATTCCAAATCCAGGCCTTGTTTTCAGGTCTCCCTGATGGGTAAACGGTTACTGATTCTGATTGGCCATAGATGCTTCACATGACTCTTGGGTCAATCATCTGTGCAATCTGACCACCTTGTAGTGATCAACATTAACTATGACAAATGTATTGAAGGTGGTGTGCAGCATGGGCTGTGGGTTATGGCTTGGGTATATCTTTGTCTTAGGAAGGTTTTCAGTGCAGGTATTTATGTTTCTGATTACCTCTGTAGCACATTCCTCTAGACCAACAGTACAATCCTCTGTTGTAGCAGTGGTTCTAAGTACCTTCTTCGGTGCACTGCTAAAGCACCTGGTCACATTCTGTAGTTAATATGCTGAAATCGTTGGTACTGGGATGGATATCTTTCTGAATAATATGGCTTTCTGCTTTGACGAACCGAGAACTGTGTCCTGTTGTGAGCTATGATTCAGATGCTATTTCATTGCGTCTTTCTGGGCTTGTCCTAGTAACAGGGTTTTGAATTGGGCAATATAATAGATGCCCTATAGGAGGCAAGGAGGGTATACGATTGACCGGATGTTGAATACTGGTTTGTGCACATTGACATGGTTGAGTCTTTTTAGAGATCTTATGCTGGTGCCAAGGGGACATTTTCCTTGCTTTTTGCCTGCCAGTTTCTAAGAGAACCCCTTTCACAGAACACAAACTATTGTCACTGCATTGTAGAGAAATGTGGATTCTTAGTGCCCTTTGTGACATGCAGGTCCCGTAGCCGCCGTCGATCGCGCAGCAGGAGCCGTCGGAGTAGTCGATCACGAAGCAATTCCAGATCACGTTCACGGTGAGCTACTTGGACATTTTGTGCTGCTGGGTGATGTACTCTGTGATGTACTCTAACTATGAATTTCATCCTGCAGGTCTCGATCCCATGCCAGGAAGTCTCGCTCAAGATCTCGTGACAAGAAATCAAGGTCCCGTTCCCGTGGTGGGAAATCTCGCTCTCGATCCCGTGGAGCAAAGTCACGCTCTAGGTCTCGTGGAGCAAGGTCCCGGTCGCGGGGACAGAAGTCTCGGTCCCGGTCGCGGGGACAGAAGTCTCGGTCCCGGTCGCGGGGACAGAAGTCTCGCAGTCGCTCTGCTGATCGCAAGTCTCGCAGTCGCTCCAAACCAAAGTCAGAGCGTGACTCGCGTAGTCGCTCAAAAGAGAAATCTGTTGAGAAGTCTCACAGCCGCTCTCCTTCCCCGATGGAGAATGGGAAAGAGGAGTGTGCCAAATCAGCCTCTCACTCTCCATCCCCTCCTGCTGACGAAGGCCAACCAAAGTCTCCAGCAAAGCGCTCGGCCTCTAGGTCCCCATCTCGCTCCAAATCTCAGTCCCGCTCACGTTCCCGTTCTAGGTCTGCTTCCCCAGACTGAGGGCGATGACAACTCTCAAAGCTTCAGCCTTCATACTATGCTCTGAAGGTTGTTTTTTTTTTTTTTTTTGCCCCCTCCCCCATTCAATAGAGGGGCTTCTGTCAGTCCACACACGTTACGTTGCCTCCTGTAAATGTTACTGTTTTATCTTAATTTGGTCTCTTTGAGCACTTGGGACATGATGTTGCCCGAGTAGAATCTAAAAATTGGTTCTTGGTATTAAAAGGTGTGATGTGTAAATCAGTATAAGTTGCTAAGAGCTATGGACCAGAGCAGGTGCTTTATGGGTCCATTTTGTAATCTACTGAATTTGAAATGGCCTGTTTCCTATTGAGAGCTTAATTCTGTTATTCTCTGCTGTTTTGACTTTTTTTTTTTTTTTTTCTTTCTTTAATGAACTGCTTGGTCAGAATCTGATTGTAGAGTTTGGGTCAGGCCTTATGGTTTAGGAGGGGGGGGGGGGGGGCCCGCCCCCCCCGGGGGCAGTGGGAAGGGCAACACCAAGAGACGAAAAAAGAAAAAAAAAAAAGGCGGGGGGGGGGGGGGGGGGAGGGGTGGGGGTGGGGGGGGGGGGGGGGGGGGGG
>JABFEA020000110.1:29486302-29497350 GCA_019775915.2 Cyphomyrus plagiostoma
CCGTTGCTTCCGGGATAGGCTCCGGACCCCCCGCGACCCAGTAGGATAAGCGGTTTGGATAATGGATGGATGGAAATTTGTGCACAGATTCTAAATAAAAGTAAAAACATTAAATATGACTAAGTACCTTTTAATATCGAGTAATAAGAATTTAATAAGAATTCAAGATAAGAAATAGGTCTTTCTATCTGGTCATTTAATATAAATCTTATATTCATTGAATTTACAGAAAATATCCTATACTTTGACAGGTATCATTACGAGGATATGAGATTTTGGCCATATCACAAACCCCTATATATGTGTGTTATTAAATAATATAAATTTATAAATGTTTCTAAGAGTTGACAGGATTCTACATCTGTGACGCATGCTCCCTGAGGCATATGCTGACATCTGACTGTACCTTTTCTAAAAGACTAGGGGAATACATATAGTTTGGGGACTGGTCTGCCTTTAATGTAATAACTCAAGAAGTATTTGACAGACATTTTCAAATTTTGCATATTTATTGTATGGGTGAGGATCTGGAGCAGATCAATTTGAGACAAATGGCACCAAAATTGAGGCAGTGCTACATAATTATAGCAAAGTGAAGGGCAGCCTCAATCACTTGATTTTCTTAGCATGATAACCTAAAAAGTATTTGATGGATCTTTTCCAAACTTTGCACACACAAACTTTGCAACTAGGTTTAGTGTTAGACAAGGGAAGAGTGACTGCAGAAAACACTGGTCTCTGTGAGTAGAGGTTGAACATTCGATTGACCAGAAACAAAAATTGGCCAATTTTAAGCATTTAGTGGTAGTCAGTATTAGCAGATTAATCATACTACATAGCCGACATAGTGAAGCATGGCTGTGCATGGCTGCACCTGATTGATGTCTTTGTTGTAGTATGGTTTATCAGCACCTATAGTAGTGAACCTACATGACAGCCAAAGGTAAGAGTTCTAAATTCCTCCCGCTTATATCAGTTCCACTTGATGATTAACATCTCGACAAATCCGAAACAATCTCAGTTTTGAAACATATTGTTTTATTCCTTTTGTCAGAAATTGAATTATATAATACAGAAAATCTCAAGTTACTGTGTTTTGTATCACTTTTAAAATGCTGCATGCCATTGTTTAAAGTGATTAATACGTATTTAAACTGCTCAGTTATAGTTTTTGTCTTCTATTGCTTTTAAACTGCTACATGCCCTTGTTTAAACTATGAGAGTGTCACGTCCTGCTCCGAACGATCCTCATGTGTGCCACGCCCACCTTGTTACCCCGTGTTTTTACCTGATTGTTCTCACCTGTGTTTTGTTCTGACCTGAGTATCAGTCTGTGTCTTAGTTCAGTCCAGGAGATCCGGCATCGACGTTACGTGTCATTTGATCCCTGTCAGCCCTGTTGGTCTCAATAAACCCCTCTGTGTCTGAACTACCGGCTGGATTTGCCTGCTTTCCCTGTCCGCCCATCGATGAACGTGACAGAGAGTTCATTATTATTCTTTTTGTATGACATCAATGTTCAATAAATATTGAAAGTTAAACAGTTGTGTTACTCATTTGGTATTTTTTCTTTTTAAAAAATCAGCTATTGGCCCTTCCCACTACAATAAAATGAGCATTGGCATTGGCCCCTGAAAAATCGATCACTACTTATGAGCACAATCATTCCAAAAGTATTTCATGGATCTCGTTTGCACTTCACAGAAGAACATGTCATGGATGAAGATCTACACCTGATTTTATTACGAGACAAGTTGCACCAAAATTGAAGCAATGCTAGGTGGCAGCAAAGGAAGGAAAGGGAGGCTACAGAAGACACTCGATCTTGTGAACACAGTAACCATAACAGTATTTAATGGCTCTTTTTCCAACTTCCCAGGAACATTGTATAGGTGATGATCTGGGGCCTATTTCAATTTGAGAGAAATCATTCCAAAATTGAATCAGTGTCACTTAGTGGTGGCACATGAAAGGACAGCTACAGATGTAGTTTTGGTAAACCTGATTACATTGAGACAAGTTACACATTGTTAAGCTTTTTAATAAGTTTTTTTTTGAGTGGGAGTGAGAGTGTGTAGGTGGACTAGTCATCATGGAGGTTGGATGTGTGGTAGGAGTTAGAGGTGCATCGATCCCACTTTCTCAGTCCCGATACGATCCTGAAACCTGAACAGAGGGTATTGGCCAATATGAGTACCAATCCGAAGCTCTTTTTTAGACTAGAAAATACAAATGAAAATGTATGCTAAAGAAGCTTTGTTAATTTGCTACTATAAACATACATAGCATACTGTTCCACCTCATCTGTACATCTTTTAAGCTTTTTTAAGCTATTTGTGGCCGCATTAGCGTGCAACAAATCTAAAATGGACTGTTGTGCAATAGATTGTACAAATCAATTTAACAAGAAATAGTAGCTATCTGTTTACAGACTGCTGAAAACTACATAAGTAAGTATTGGACATGGATCTGTGACTTATGGCCAATACCCAATCTGTCTGATTAAGTATGGATCAGCGTTGATAATGATCACGACTGTCGGATCGGTGGCCCTCTAGTAGCAGGAGGGATTAGATGGGGGGGTAGGGGGTGATGGGGCCTTCTGGGACAAACATTGTTTTTCTGACAGCATCTAGTTTACTTACTTCTTTTACCTGTAGGATTTATTATGGTGTTCTTTAGTGGGCCAGCCACGGAAGCCAGAAGAAGAGACCAGATGTTGGCCAAAAATACAGCAATTATTAAGAGGGCTAAGAAGTTTGAAAAATGAAAGATAACTTCTGTGTAGATGCTGGACTGTGGTATTCTGGGTACCTGACACATGCTTCTTTCTACAGTAGCGCAGAAGGACGGTAGTAATGAGCGCCAAAGTGGACTTAGAGGTTCCGGCAGCAGGAGATGCCCTTGTTGCCGGCACCTCCAGTGTCCTGCCGTCTGATGAGGGCTTGACTGAGAGGTCATGTTCCCAGACTGCTGCTTCCTTCATCATTTCGGGTAAGAAAAAAAGGAAAAGAATGTTGAAAAGAATGTAAGTAGTTAGTTGGTTTCATTAAAGTTCCTGGGCTATAATGTTAATGAGGAATTCTATTAAAATATTTCATTGTTTTTTGTTGTTGGAAAATTATACTAAAGTAGAATTTCGCACTCACTCTCAAATATATTTTTTTTTCCTAGTTTGTACTGGAAGTCGTTTGAGAAAGATGTTTAACAAAGAGGGTTAGCCACTATCAGAGATGCACATAGCAGAACACGTTCACCATATAAAGCGACAGACATGGCGATTTCTTTTCGTAACAGCGCAAATACTCTATTTTATGTGTTTTATGGCGTTATATGGTGAATGCCATACCAGTTATGTTCTTCCCTAATCATAATACATTTTGGTTTCTACCAATAGATTTCTGTTAATATTAGGGTTAGCATAGTCTGCACAGTAATAAAATGTTTACTGGAAATTACCTAAATGATGTACATATCATAAAAAAACTATGCAGAAATGTTATTGTAGTTCCTAAGAAAAAAAATAAATATGTGTATTCTTACTAATGTGTACAGAAAAATATATGAAATTTAACTTTTGGTGGAATTATCTGTAAATGTACTTTGAGGATATTGTTTGAAATGTAATCTAAGGTACAGTCTTGTGACTGTATCCATCTCTGTGCTGTCTGCTAGTGTCTTGAATTGTGCAGGGCAGATATGGTGTAATTCTTCAGTGACTCAGATCAATTCAGATCAGCTAATATCCCATAGATGTAGGGGAGAATGTTCACTAGTGTTTGATTAACTAACTGCTGACACATTGGATTAACATTTGCTCTCAGCTGATTTTGCTTGCGACCAACAGTACGTTGAGATGTTACTTTGCAAATCTGCTTGGACAGTCAGTCATCCATTGTTGAAGGCTAACCATGAACCAGTCTACCCAGTACTGCTTTGCTCTGCCCAACGCAGATACCAGTGATACTGGTGTTTGCCTGAACGGTAAAATACGAGACTGTCTTTTCACTTCTCTGGTCCTCTCTCCTCAGCTAACGCTCATGTTGAACAGAAGGGGGACGTTTCCCACAGTATGACTGAGCCAGTGAAAGGGGGCGTGGCCGGCAATCTGGAGCCTCAGGTGGGCGGAGCCTGCAGCATCGTCCACGTGCTGGAGTGGAAGGAAGGAGTAGCAATATTACCGGGCAGCAACCTGAAGGTAAGCTATCTGTGCCCTGCTCAGCCACGACCAAAGCACTCGGCCCCTTGATCCTCTAGAATGGATTTGACTTTGACCGCTCTGGGTCGCGTTGATTGAAATCAGCCACGAGGCATCACGCAATGTGTGCTGATGGAGGCAGTGTTTGCACTGCAGTTTCGGATGAACGACACCGGCACCCTTGAAGTAGTGAGTGATAAGAAGGTGGGCGGTACTGAGCCCTTGGCAGAGGTGGCTGCTGTGAGTGAGGAGCCTGCGGACAAGAGGCCAGCCAGAAAAGCAATAAAACCCTGTGCCTATGAACAGATTTCCCCATCTCCAGAACACCAGAGCAAAGGTAATTTCAGTAGAGATCTTGTGTGAGATCTCAGTAACATGAAATCGACTTACTCTTAAATGTCACATACAATTATTATTAGAAATAATAGTAATAAATGAATCCCATGCAGAGACGATAGCCCTTGGTCCTATGAGCAGCTGTGCAGGACAACAGAACCTGTCCATCAAGGAGGAATCCAAGGTTCAGGAGCTTTCAGGCCTCTGCGATGTGGTGGAGAAGAAGATTTGCCCAGAAGAGCTGCGCCGCGAGTTAGTCAGTAACAAGTAAGAACTGCTAAAAAGGTCACAAAGCTGGGACCTCGGATCAGGGTCATACCTCAGAGCTCGGGCACTTTACGGGGAGCTGATCCTGCACCACCTGATGGGTTTGTGTACCTGTGCTTTCAGAACTGAGACAGAAGAGAGGAGTTCAAAGAACCAGGCATCTGTTCTAGACCCAGAGCTGCTGAAGCCAATGAAAAAGAGGAAGAGAAAAGAATATGCAAGTCCATCAGAAGAAGAGTCTGAGATGGAGGCTATGGTAGAGTAGGGGGAGTAAAGCGGGGAGGTGCTTGCTGCTGCATGGGAAATGTGATGCTACCTTCAGCTGATGTGGCATAATCTGATTGGCTGTTTCAGTCGCATCAATCTATGTGCAGTACTATGCAAGTCTTAGGGAGCCAAAGAACATGATAATCTTTATGCAAAACTACAATATTTTGTCTGTCAAAGTGTATCAGCTTAGCCATTTCAGAACCTCAGCTAAAATCACCCCAGTATTTGCATCAGCCATCTAACACCCCCAAGTATTTTTAGATGCAACCACTTGCACGCCTCATATAGTTAATCAATATCTCATTGACATTTTTAACAAATTTCATTAATAGATTAAGTGAGCTGGTGGTGAGATTTAATAAATGCATGGAATGACTGGGGGGCCCCTGACGAGGGGTTTGGGATCCAAAGCGGTGTTCATCTAGCCGTCCAACTTGACTTCAGTGACTTTTTGGAGGACAGAAGAAATTCTTACTTGTGTTTATTGTGTTACTGTGCATTTTCACATGTTCTAATGTTAAATTGTGTTTTTCGTCCTGAGCAAATGTGCACTTACTACCCATATAAATGTCCTTAAACATTCCTTTCGACTGCCTAAGGCTTTGCACAGTACTGTGTAATAGAATCTCCTCATGATTTGTTCTATTCCAAATATAGTGCCCTAGATTTAAGTTTTCCTTTTCTGTTGTCCAAGGAGGAGAAAACCGAGGATGTAAAGTCGTGCAGCTCCGCAGGGGAGAGCCACTCCGACCGGCCAGGTGTGCAGATGGAGGTGCTGTCACAGGGTCCCTGGGAACCCCAAGGTGTGGCATGTCACCGTCTGGCTAGGGGGCCGTCTTACCATATGCGCTGCTGTCTGCCGCAGTATAGAGCGCCAATTCATTTGATTGCATGGTGCCCTGTTTACACACATGCACATGCATACGCGCATGCTCATCAGCTACATGTCTCCTAGCACCCACATGACCTAGCCACCGCCCCATATCACCACCCACTTCATCAATCATCAGTAATGAAATTTTGGGACAAGAGGAGCCAGCACGGACATATAGCCGGCATGGTGAGTTTACCGTAGTGCTGATTTGCTTAATGGGAGAGTTGGATTGCTGATCGCGAAAGAGGCGGTTTTAACTCTGGGCCCGAATAGTAACAGCCTTGTCTGTGAAGCCACTGGCACTGAAATAACGCCATTATTCTTATCCACAGGCCTGGGTGGGAGCAAGAAAGAGTTGTGGTTGTGGCCTCAGTTCCTGGAAGATCAGGGGGCCGTCGCTGCCCCCCCCAAGCTCTTCCAGGAGGTATGTGGCATCGTGGCTTAAAGTCATACAGAATGAATTAGACCTGTTTAAATAGGAAACTGAGCGGGTGGCCGGTCAGAAGGCTCTTCTAGTCTTTGCGTAATGCTTGCGCTGAACTGTGTGGCTGTGTGGTTTAAAACATGAACCATACTTCCAAAATGGAGGCGAACCACACAGAAATATTTAGAAATACACTTTAAATGCATTTTAATTTGACGCGTAAGTCAAAAACAGTGCTAAAAATGATCTGAATTACATAAATCCATATAACATACAAACATTAGTGATACATAATATTTTTTAGTGTTAGTGCACACTCTGTCTTTAATATTAAGAGTATTGGTTTGGGGATGCCGTTCATCTTAGTCTCGACAATCAGCCTCACCCATGTGACAGCTGTCTCTGTGACTGTGGAATTGTCACATCTCTCGCAATAACTTTTAAACTTTTGGGTGCTTGTAATTTTGCATTTTTAATAATGGGTCCAAAACATAGTGCTCCCAGTGCATAGAGTAATAACTTTGTACATACAGGGGCATAATTTAGATGGTTTGTCTATGATATAAAAAGGTCTAGATAGGAAATGAGAAAACAACTTGGACATGCAAAATCTGCAGTACTGTACTCTTTGTTTAGAAATTGGTAACTAGCAGGCTGTTATGGGTTTAAGTTAAGGGTACACAAGTATTACTTGTGAATTTTCACATTTGCAGGCACCTTATAACCCTAACACTCATGAATGTGAAAAGGTTACTGTCATTTTGTTAGAATAGTGCCGAATCACTGTACAGTGTTTGACTCTTTGCTGTCTCTCAGTTCCAAAGGATTCCACAGTGCAAGAACACCTTCCGCCAAGGCATGAAGCTGGAAGGCATAGATCCCCAGCACCCATCCATGTATTTTGTCCTGACTGTGGCTGAGGTATGAGGACCATGAGGGGAGGGATGCTGCATTTACACCAAACAGGGAAGGTGCTTCGCTGTCCTGTTCCTCACGTGATCCACACAGAGACAGGCGTGCTCAGGTGCATGGGGCAGAACTATCCCCTCTGACCCTGTTTTAGGTTTGTGGCTACAGGATGCGGCTCCACTTTGACGGCTACTCTGAGTGTCACGACTTCTGGGTTAATGCTAACTGTCCTGACATCCACCCTCCGGGGTGGTGCGAGAGAACGGGGCACAAGCTCTACACACCCAAAGGTCAGGGGGCTTTTCTGGGCTGGGTATGTTGGGAAGAGTGTGTAATTCTGGTTCGAGAGGAAATGCAATCCCCTCTGACGCCTGTTTGTCTTGTAGGGTGTAAGGAGGAGGAGTTCTCTTGGAGTAGCTACTTAAAGCTGACGAAAGCACAAGCTGCCCCAGAGGAACTGTTTGTGAGCTCCGGCAGAGTGAGTCTTTTCTTCAAGCGTAGATGGGAGAAGACTGGCGGGTTGGAACAGGCTAGGAAGATTGCGTGAAACATGACATCTTCTCCTTCTTTAGATGGAGACACCATGCGGTTTTGAGGTGGGCATGAAGCTGGAGGCTGTAGACCGGATGAACCCTTCCCTCATTTGTGTCGCCACGGTGACGGACGTAGTAGATAGTCGGTTCCTCGTGCACTTCGACAACTGGGACGACACCTATGACTACTGGTGTGCTTCTTGCAAAGTAGCGATTGGTGGCTCATGTATGCAAGTCTTTAAAATGTGCTCTATAAACCCGCATTGCCCCTCATATGTTTCCCCCAATAGGTGTGATGCCACCAGCCCATACATCCACCCAATTGGATGGTGCGAAGAGAGAGGGCTTCCTCTGACTCCACCACAAGGTAATTAACACCTTTCCTACTCATTTCCATGAGGCATGCAGACGCCTAGAGCACTCCTGCAGGATAACTTGTCTTGTCCTATAGATTACCCGGATCCCGATAAGTTCTCTTGGGAGAGGTACTTAGAGGAAACAGGCTCTACAGCAGTTTCACCAGAGGCCTTTAAAGTGGTGCGTACTCTGCATAACACAAAATCTAATCTGTACCTTAGAACATGGACTCTTGGTCTTGTGTTTCCTGCATACGATCTAAGATTTAAGGCTGGGAAGGCAGCTCTTTGAAGAGCCACATACCTTCTCATACCTCCACATGGAGCAGTTAGTGAACTGGTAAACAGATGTCTCTGAATCGCCAATAGTGTGCGCGAGAGTGTGCATGTTTGTCTTCCGATGGACTGGCATTCCATATTCCCATAATGCAGTCTCCTGGAGTACATTTACTAAAGGGTGTCTCTGTATGTGGTGACCTGCTTCCGATCCTCCACAGCGGCCTCCTCATGGCTTCCAAGTGCAGATGAAACTGGAGGCCGTGGACAAGAGAAGTCCAGCCCTCATCCGTGTAGCGAGCGTGGAGGAGGTTGACTCACATAGGATTAAGGTCCGTTATTTTAAACGCCCAACCCAGCATGGGTTGATGCTGGTCTCAGTGAAGGTTGGAGTACAGAAGTAATGTATTTAATTACACCCCTGACTATAATTTATTACTCAAAATTTACTCAATTTACATATACATGGAGCATGTAATCGGGGAAAAAATAATAAGAAAAAAATGTTTTTGCTTGAATTCAATTAGATTTTTTTTGCAGATACAAATTCATTATAGCAGGTAGTGAATATTGGGTGTAGGTTTTCGAGTCATTATAGCAGATATTCTGATGCCGTGAGTGCAGACAGTGAGGGGTACCTGTAAACACACACTGGCGATTCAGCTCAATGCCTCCATTCTCCTCACAGATTCACTTTGACGGCTGGAGTCACATGTACGACGAGTGGATGGACGCCGACCACCCAGACCTCCACCCAGCTGGCTGGTGTGAGCACACAGGGCACCCCCTGCAGCCGCCTCTTCGCGAATCCAGCACCCAGCCACCCGGTAACCGCGGTCCTTCAGTAATCCTTCATTAACTCACCAGTGCTTCCCTGCTTCAGCAAAACCGCTATACAGTCCAGTGGCCAAAAACACCTCTTACAAAATGGACTGGGCTTGGTGAAATACATGTATTGATTACACTTTGGTAACGGTTGTGTTGCTTGCACAAGCATTAGGTTTGGTTAAACTTTACTGTCCCCATAGGGAACTTTGCCATAGTGCATGGTGGCTTTATACAAAAACACTGTGTTTTGATGATGTTTAGAAATACATGGTCGTTATCACACCACTTAATAAATAAATCTGTCTCATCCTGATACACATAAGGATCCACATGTTAGAATCACAGTGTCTACCGCAAATTTTACAATATAATTGTTAGGGTGCACATCCCTACAATTATTGACGTACAATATAAAAAGGGGTGAGAGAGACTGCGCAACCCTGACAGTGTTCCGTTAACCTTCACTGACTGTCTTTAAAATGCTATATAAAAAAGGATAAAACCAAGTATTTATTTGTCGGTCTCTCATTCTCCTGTGTCTGTGTTTTTCTCTCTTTGCTGGCAGGTCCCAGGGAGCCTCCTGTTTCAGGACAGACAAATTTTCCTTCTCTGCCCTGCAAAGGAATATCTCACTCCAGGAACACCAAGTACAGCTTCCATCACAGGTAAATGCTGTCTTTGGCCACTAGATGGACACACAGACTGTTTTCTGAAATCTGAATCTACTGTAGCTTGGATTGAGACCCATATGTACAGTCAGCTGTGATCATTTGTCTCTGACACTACAAACTCTAAGCAGTACGGAAGAGGATTAGGGCCACCATGAAAATATTATTTGAATTCTGACTTTAAACTCAGAATTCTGACTTCTTTTCTAAACTCAGAATACCAAGAAAAAAGTCAGAATTCTAACATTAAAGTCGGAATTCAAATAATATTTTCATGGTGGCCCTAGTCCTCTTCCGTAATGCACTGCTATAGCAAATAGTAAAAGAATTCCATTATTCAAAAATGGTCAAAATGATGCCTTTTCCTGGTTCCATCAGCTATGTCTATGCTGGGATTTGTATGTGTGACTCGACGATGTTAAAGTGGTTTACAGCAGATTCACTGATGAAAAAGAGGAACTCAAAGTCTAGGTTGATCATCGAAGGGCACTTGTGTTATGTGTGTTTACCTAGGTGTCCAGCTACCCATTAATAGGAATTATGGCGGCAGTACATAACCAAACCCGGATCTCCTCAAGTTTTGGAGATCGAAACAGGCTGAGAATTCTTTTTTTGTGATTCTAGCTCTGAATTCAGCCTTTTCAGGCCAGGGACCCCTTGATGGATAGAGAGACAGAGCTGGGACCCCCCTCCTTACATATTATAAAATTGTGTTATGGGTTAGGCCTGGCTATTTCAGTATTATTTTTTATCTTTTGTTACATTACATTTCTATTTCACTTCATAGATTTTAAGGTCTGTATATGTGTGTGGTTCAGGCAACTTGGTCAACACTGTAGGCTGGGAATAGTGTTTCTTTTCTTGTTTTAATATGGGCACTCAAAGTATAAGTCTCAAAGCATACCATATTAAGTGGAACTGTCACAGTACAGTGGTACCTCGGTTCTCGAACTTAATCTGTTCCAGACTCGGGATCGAATCCTAAAAAGTTCGAGTTCTGATCAAATTTTTCCCATAAGAAATAATGGAAAACCAAAAATTACACCTAAATATGTTTTTTTAAGCATTTAAACACAAAATGAACAGGATAAAACAAGAAGAGCATTTTT
>JABFEA020000110.1:29506685-29516985 GCA_019775915.2 Cyphomyrus plagiostoma
AAAAATGTTTCATTCAAAATGCCAGTTCATATCTATTAATTTCCTTCTTGAGGAGTGTTCAAAGCCCTGGTTCTTCTCTCCTGAAACTTGCAACCATCAGCTTTGCAGCCTTCACACATTGGGTATTGCTTGACTGAATCATAAGCAGACAAATCGTTCTCAGTCCCACAGTTGAAACACAGTGGAATTTACACAGGAAAATACACTTTAAAAATAAATAAATAAATAAATCGATGCAGGCTAAATTTGCCACGTGGGCGGGGATGATAAACTAATGATTTTTTTTACTGGGCCTTATAGTTTAATACTGCTGAAAAGCACATATTCAGGTTAAATTAAGTTTGTGTCAATTTAAGATGATGAATAAACATCTCACAGGATGTTATGGACTTATAGTGCACTAGGAGGAGTGAGCAGCCAGATACCCTTTGTAACAATGTCTTTGTCTGCCCCAGGTGCTACTGGCCAAACTGAAATCAGACAATAAATTTTATGCAGTAAAAGTCTTGCAGAAGAAAGTCATACTAAAGAAAAAAGAGGTTGGTTAACGTCTAAATGGTAGCCATACTTACACTTCCATATCCATTACTTCCCCATATGTTCCTCACCTGTGTGTCACATTGGACATAAGCATCTGCTAATTTTTTTAAATAATTGGGAATACCTTGTCTTTGTTTGAGGTCCCTCAAGATGCAAGTCACCGATTTTACGTTTGCTAAAATGAGAATGAATACAATTATAGAGTCACAGGACAAAGAAGAGTGCATTGTGCTTTCCTCTGTCTCGTCTCTAGATGAGAGAATTGGCTCTTGTTTTCTGCCCTGCTGCAGTGACAACTACGCTTTCCTGTCACATCCCATTCTTTTGTCTCAGCTGTATAATCAGCAGTTTGTGTTCCTCAGCAAAAGAACATCATGGCGGAGAGGAATGTGCTGCTCAAAAGCCTGAAGCATCCCTTTTTGGTGGGACTCCACTATTCCTTTCAGACCCCTGAGAAGCTCTACTTTGTACTGGACTATGTCAATGGAGGAGAGGTAGCATCCTGGGCTGTCCAGGGGTTACATTCCACATAATTGGATGTTGAAGGGTAGAGTCTGGCTCTGGATGCATAGTTGAAATGGTATTGGACATATCTTTGGAGGTGTTAAGTCGCTACTGACCTTTCTATTCTTCAGCTGTTCTTCCACCTGCAGCGGGAGCGATGCTTCCTGGAGCCACGTGCTCGATTCTATGCTGCTGAAGTGGCCAGTGCCATTGGATACCTCCATTCCCTCAATATAATTTACAGGTCAATATCATCTCCTCTACAGCAATTAAACACTCAGCCTGTGTCTTCTCCTTAATTACTGTGAGACTTGTTTTTTCTCTCAGAGATTTGAAGCCAGAGAATATCCTGTTAGACTCGGAGGTAAGAGGTAATAGTACCAAGATTAAATTAACATGCTGTTATATTTCCCAATTGGGGAATACATTTGATTTTTTTTTAAAACTTTGCAAAAAAATGGTATGGGTGAAGAACTGGAAATGATCACATCTGAAGCAGCGTAGCAAAAGAAGGAAAAGTTCGCTACAGAAGACACTTTATTTTATGAACACAGTAACTCTGAAAGTATTTTATTCATCGTTTTCAAACTTTGCAGACACACTGTATGGATGAAAATGAGTGAAAATCTCCACGTAGTGGTAGCAAAGAGAAAGCCAGTGTGAGACGCTCATTCGTGATACTGTGATAACTGAAAAAATATTTGACTGATCTTTTCTAAAATTAGCAGACATATTGAAGGATGAGGTTGAGGATTTGGTACTCTTAGAGATAAACCTAAGTCGCAATGCCGCTTACTGACAGCATAGGGAAGAACATTTGATCTTGTGGACACAGCAACTCAAACATTAAAATTGAAGGAGCGCTGCATAGTAATAACAAAGGATCTTTTGTAAACTGAGCAAATACATTGTATAGGTGAAGATTTGGACTTGATCAAATTTTGAGAGCAGCTGCATGAAAACTGAAGCAATGCCACATAGTGGTAGCAAAGGGAAAGGTGACTTCACAATGTGACACTGTGAGCATGACAATTCACAAAGTATCTGATAGTCTTATGGTGTTGGATTTGATCTAATTACCACTTCAGATCTACACCTAATTTCATATTGAGACAAATCAGTTTGAGACAATTTGAAGCAGCGGTAGGTGGCGGCAATAAAGGAAGGGGGGCTGCAAGCACTTGATTTTGTGAACACAGTAAATATCAGTGAAGAGCAGGTGAAATGGGGGTTGTGAGAGGAGTGGAGCTTAGATGGCACAGGGGTAATGGGGCTGTCCAGAGAATACATCGCTGTTGTTCCAGCATCTAGCTGTTAACATGGCTTACATCTTCAGATACCATACCTCAAAGAAAGCAACATTTTTGCATGCTAGTTATACGTGTGACTAACACTAGGGTTTGTTTTGCATTCTGCTTTAGGGCCATGTTGTTTTGACAGACTTTGGCCTTTGCAAAGAAGGAATGGAGCCAGAGTTCACCACATCCACGTTCTGTGGTACACCAGAGGTCAGAGATACTGAAGGAAGCCCCTTCATAGCCACGCTAACCATGCTACGGCTACATTAACAATGAGCCCTTCTCACTATTGCAGTACTTAGCTCCAGAGGTGCTCAGGAAGCAGCCCTATGACCGCATGGTGGACTGGTGGTGCCTTGGTGCTGTTCTGTATGAAATGCTCTTTGGCTTGGTAAGGCTTGTAAAAATAGCTAGGAAGACTGTAGAGGCAGGAATGACTGAAGGGCTCAGAGTCATAGCGAGACATTATTCGATCAAGGGTCTTTTAAGAAAGAGTTCTTACGTGTTGTTACCAGTGTATCATGAGGGATTGTTGTGATAAGAGGCTTCCGTTGGGTCTTGGTTGTGTACCTGCGGTCCCCAGCCCCCATTCTACAGTCGCGACGTAGCTGAAATGTATGATGGGATCCTACACAAACCCTTACACCTGCCCGGTGGGAAAACCATGGCAGCCTGTGACGTGCTGCAGGGGCTTCTGCAGAAGGACCAGCGTCACCGCCTAGGAGCTATTGCTGATTTTGTGAGTAGCCTTGTGTGTCTCACCCTCTCAGATAAAAACATGGCCGCGGAGCCACAGATAGCTCTGCATGGAAACTCCATGTGCAGTCACAGACGTGGGTGTTGAAATTGCATAGCTTTGGAATAGCTTCAACTTCCCCATATGTTTAATGGGTAGAGGATTGCACAAAATAGTCACAGTGTGCTCTCCGCCTAGGGACACTGCCAAGTTATGCACAATACATCAATGGATATTCGCCGATTAATTAATTAATAATTTAATCAGATATAAACAATCGACATAAAAGTACACTAATTCTTTTGAGTAATTGAAAACTAGCTAGCAATTGTAAGTCCACCTGAATCAAGATTAGACTGTAATACAGCTTTTATATATTTTTTGCTGAATAAACAAACAAAATATAAGACTTTTGGCATTTTTATTGTTTTGACTGAATTCACAATTTTTTTTTATAAAAACTGAGAATTCTCTTGAGGGGCCCAAAAAATGTCCTTGCATTCTCTCGCTCTCTCTCTCTCTCTCTCTCTCTCTCTCACACACACACACACACACACACACACACATATATATATACACACACATTTGTATTAATATCTTTGCAGGGACTGTCCATGCATTCATGGGCATAACTCTAATCCCGACTATGACAACCTTAAACCCAACATAACCCTAACCTTAACCATAAGTAATCAAACATAATACAACACTGTTGACATTTTTTGCTTTTTGATTGCAGTCGCAGATCCACATTATATAAAACTGAGTTTCCTCTTTTAGGGACCTGAAAAATGTATTCCCTGGCCCACCCTCTCCTATCTAATCCCTACTCCTCTCACAACCCTCATTTCCCATATATATAATATACAATGTAAACTTGTTTTTTCCAGCTTGAAGTGAAGTACCATGTGTTCTTCTCTCCCATAAACTGGGATGACCTGTACCATAAGAGGATTACCCCTCCATACAACCCAAAAGTGGTAATTAATCTGTCATCCAAGGGCTTCATTCTGTTATCTGGTATGATCTCTCTTTGAAATTTTCTTCCTCCTGCTATTCTAGAAGGGGCCCGCTGACATGCAGCACATCGACCCAGAGTTCACAACAGAGACTGTGCCTGGGTCAGTGGGCCGCACCCCCGAGCCGTCTTCTTGCCTTGGAACCAGCAGTTCCAGCGCCTTCAAAGGTTTCTCTTATGTGCCCAGTGATGAGAACTTCCTGTGACAGTAATGGAGAGTTCAGTGTGGCTGCTTCTCAGCTCTTTGCTGCTAGATCTTGAACTTAACGTTGTAATCAATCTCTGGCATATCTCTCTGTTACGGAAGCTACGTGAAAAACAAAAAGGAAGCTGCAATAACTGAGAGGATGTCACTGTATATCCCGAAGGAAGACTTATGCTTCCTTTAGTGGTTAATATCCATATCCATGTTTTATAAATCAGCATTCCAGTTATTTATATATCAACCTGATTGGGAGATTAGGGAGCCGGCAGTTTGAGAAAGGTGCCTAAACCTATGTAATGTTTCTGCTTATCACTGACAACTGCCAGACTGCTCTTGTTGGAAGACTAATGAACAATCCACAATACAGATCCACTTTAAATGGGCAATATACTGACATTTTTCATCGATGTTAACCAACTAGAGGACTTTTTTCTATTGTACGACTGATTTACAGTTCTGTAGATTTCCTATAAATTATATATAAGGATACATTTTGTCCATATTGTTTCATTATTTTCATTTACTAAGCATAGTTACAGCAGAGATATGTTAAATTTTCTTAGAATGAGAATTAGGTGCTAAATTGTTGGATATATCTATGTATAAATATATTCTAACCAAACTGTTCATTTGAAGGTTTTAAAGATTTGTAATAACTGTGCTGATTTTTTCTTTTTCATATAAAGCCAAGACCCTAAAAACTAAAATCGGTTTTATATTTATACTTAATTAAAATGTATATAAAATTATCCAAAAACCCTGTACTGTATAAGTGGGTGAAAAATCCATAAGAAGTAGCTGGTATTTTTTCTGATTCAATGACTAAAGAATAAAGTATTAACACAGACTCTGAATGGATATATTCTGCAGTGTTTTTGTGATCGTTTTTGCGATCACACCGGCTAGTAGTCTTCCGTTTTTGACGGTTGAGGAGAAAACTTATTGATAAGAGTCTAGAGAAGAAAATATTCAGTTCCAGGAAAATGTTCAGTGATAGGAAAATGTTCAGTGCTGTTGTGGGGGGGCAGTGCTGGAGGGGGAAGAGCTCCTTACATAAAGACTGAAGAGGTGGTTGTGAGCCCACAGCAGCTGAAAGTAGTTTAACTGCAATATTGATCTTGTTTAATATTTGTCTGGCTGCATATACATCCACAGCCTAGGCTACAGTTTAATGAACTGTTTCTGGTTTGCTGTGGCCCTGTGTGGCAACTAGAAGGATGCAAGGTACCTTGTATAAAAGTTACCCATTTAGGGAACATTTTCATATACAAATATATCTATGACAAAAGCACTGTTATTGTGTCTGCAGCAGTGAAGCATCATCGTCGTAAAGCAAGTTTGCTTTGATCTGTCAAAACACCAGTATGGACAGGATTATGGCTATTTGGTGGTGTCATGATAATTTATCATCCAACCTGTGCCAACAGATGTCTCAGATTAATGAGCCCAGCTGGCTTGTAGAGAGAGATGAGACTAAAAAAAAATGCTTATGATCACCAAATTGCATGGTTTCTTGGTTATTGTAGAGTTTAAGATCTTTTCAGTTTTTGTTTTTTGATTTTTGCTTAAAAACTTGATAATTGCCCACCTCTTCCCACCTATGCTGCCTGTGTCATATAATCAGTCCCTCTAGCTAGAAAAATTTGTAATGTTCCACCTTAATGTCCATTCCATAGTCACCAGTGATTTATGTAACTAACTGTAATATTAATGGTGGTACTGGGAACTGTAAATCATCTGGTACAGAAAGACACCCTCAGACAAGCCGTAACTCGTGTGCAACACCGTGACCCTAAATATGTAGATTCCATTGTGCTTGGGATGTAAAGTCCTGTTCCCCGATCCCTATCAGAATCTGACACTGGCCTGGGGAGATGATACCTTTCAGCCCACTGCAATAGTTACAGCTTGGTTAATAAAAACAAGGTCTGATGAGATCTGGTAAAGGTCTGGTAAATCATATGTATTTTACCTCAAACTTGTGCCTTGTCCATCTGTTGCCAGAAAGCAATATAAATGAATAAATGAGCATTTGTTTGTGAGTTAAGTTTTCTATACATTGTGTCTTCAAAACTATGATAGAATGTAGTTTATACTGATCCATAAATTAAGGATTTTGGCTGGAATTCCTTACGATAACTAAAACCTCTGGTAACGCTTTACTTGAGGGGGCACAAGTAACAGTATATGTCCAGTGATATTGCACAAGAATGTCAGTCTAAATCTTTTCAGAAATGATTCAATTATCTACCATCTGGGGATAAGTGAATTGGTGTGTTATTGGCATAAATAGTAACAAGGCCAGCCAGGAGGATGTCTTCCAACTTCAGGGGGACACACTCCTCAGACTTTGCTTATTATAGGTGACTTTGGCCTGGTGTTTCTGTAAAATCACTGAAGGACAATGGCAAACTTGCCCGTGGGTATCCTAAATCCCGCAGAAACCATTACCAAACCATTATTCTCAAAATATTTCTACATTGGGCTATTACCGAAATAACAACAACATCATCATCATCATCATCATCATCATCATCCTCAACAACAACAACATTAATAATAATAATAATAATAATAATAATAATAATAATAATAAAAATAATGACACACAGACACATATGGAAGTGAGAGCAAGCTTTGCAGTGACGTACAGCCACCTGCAGGGGCCCCCGTGGAGCTGGGGGTTAAGAGCTTTATTATGGGTTTATTCTTGAAATCCTTTAGCCTATTATTTTATTTTTTATCAATGGCCTAAAACACCATTGTATATCTAAATTTAGAAAGACATTATATTTATTTATAATTCAACCCAACTCATAATGATAATTTTAATACAGAGAAAAATGATGCAACCCAACTCCCCCAGCCTGATAATTAGCTGATTAAGATGTGTTTGAGGAGGAATATCTGCAAGCTTTGCTGGATTCTGGCGCTCCAGGACTGGAACTGGGGAATCCTGCTCCATATCGTTCTGACCCATCTGGATACCACAATGATGAGTCTCATCAGTAATGGAGATTAGTTAGCATACAGGAAGTGGAGCAGCTGACGGCATGATGCAGGAACCACAATCTTGCCCTCAAGGCCAGAGAAAACCAAGGAGATGCTACTTGAATTCAGGAGGGCCCGCCTGCAAAACCATCTTCCCCAGCTCATCAAAGGCACTGCAGTGGATAGGGCCAGCAACATTGAGTTCCTGGAGGTGTCCCAGACGGAAGACCTGACCTTAGCTATTAACACCAGGACCATCATCAAGAAAGCCCATCAATGACTCCAGCCCTTCCAGAAACTAAAGAGGGCATGCCACCCCTCTCCAGTCCTCACCACCTCTTACAGGGCCACCACTGAAAGTGTACTGACCTACTGAATCGCGTCCTGGTTTGGTAACCGCAAAGCGACCAAAAAGCACTAACTGAACAGGATAGCGATGACAGCAGAAAAGACCACTGGTACCCCACTCCCCACTTTGCAGGGGATTTATCACCAGTGCTGTGCTCACAGGGATCCAGTGTTATCTGAGATCTCTCCCACCCGGCACACATCCTAGTAAGAGGCAGAGGCGCATCCAAACCAGGACCTCCACACTGCTCAACAGCTTGTTCCCCAGGCTGCTCCCCAGGCTGTTCCCCAGGCTGCTCCCCACGCTGTTCCCAAGGCTGCTCCCGTGGGTGCTCCCCAGGCTGCTCCCCAGGCTGTTCTCCAGGCTGCTCCCCAGACTGCTCCCCAGGCTGCTCCCCAGTTTGTTCCCCAGGCTGCTCCCCAGGCTGCTCCCCAGGCTGTTCCCCGGGCTACTCCCCAGGCTGTTCCCTGGGCTGCTCCCCAGGCTTCTCCAGACTCCCATACACCCAGTGCCGCCTCACAATCGCATGCATTTCCCTCATGTCTCTTCAATCTCCCCCTCCCAACACTGGACACTTTGACCCTGGAAACTTCAACACTGGACACTTTGCTGACTGTTCTTTTTGAATATATTTATTTCAGCTATTTAAATATTTTTAAAATATTTTATACCCCTCTTGTTATTGATTATTGGTCTATGTTTCTATAATTAACTGCTTAATCTGGAGGAAACCATATTCTTTTTTTATGAAAATGACAAAGGAAATCTGATCTTAAAAACATCTTTTTCATTCTTTTCTGCCATTCAGATTAGTTTGGTGAGCTTTGTAGTAATTAAAAGGTTGTGTCAACAAGGCCTTTTGGTGCCCCAGTCTACCATGGCTTGGTGAGTACAGAAAGATGCTGGGAGACAGATGTCTCCTCCATGTCACGCGGATGAATGATCTGGATGCAAGCCAGTGGGTCCGGCACTGGGAAAATGCCAGATTCCTGACATTGGTCTGGACAAAGACAGTCAAAAGAAAACCAACAGAAACTTTATTGGTAATAAGCTGGTCATTTATTCAAAATGAAATTGTACTTCTGGTCTTAAAAAGCTATTAGAAAGAAAGACTGAACTACTCACCATGTTTTTCTCTTGCTCATTCTCTGACGCTGCCAAGGCTTGAAACTGTAGGCATATTGAGTCCCCCTCCAAGGAAGCCCTGGAAGGCAAATTACTAGTTGGCTCAGAGGAGCACACCGAAGGCATTTTACTCTGCTGATACTACGAGGAGCTCACCGAAGGCTTTTTACTATACTCTGCTGATACTACGAGGAGCTCACTGAAGGCTTTTTACTCTGCTGGTACTACGAGGAGCTCATTGAAGGCTTTTTATTGTACTCTGCTGATACTACAATTAATTTACTTTCCTATAGCTCCACCATATCCTCCTGAGACCCAAGGAAAAAAGTGTCCTTCAGTTTTAGGTTATTTATCTTTGGAGGAAATAAGACATCTTACAATTTAGATTTTTTCAAATTTATTTTTATTTTTAATTTCACAGCATGTCCTCTTTAGTGTAGAACAGGTCTCCTTACATCAGTGAAAAGACTACAATGGACATAAATGAATGGGTGGGGTCTCAGGAGGATATACTGGAAACCAGTAACACACACTCTGACTTCCACAGTGTAGAAACATAACTGTTGATTCATATAAAATGGATAAAAAACAAACATTTACCAGTCAAAGTCACCAACTGCTAAAGTCATACTAACACTAAACACTATGTGTGACCTTCATGTCAGTTGCAAAGCAGTGGCAATTCTAGATCATTTCAACTGGTGGGGGCTCAAGTTCTTTGAACTTCAGCTTCCTGACCTGAATTTTCTCAACCTGGGGTGAATCTCAGTATGCGTAATTGACCATACTGTTCTCGTGTACCCATTTGACGGCACCTTCCATTACGTAACACCAGTTCCAATACTAAGAACACAAATACACAAGGACAGGAAAAATCCCCGGATGATGGTCATGCTCCACCCCGAATATCAAG
Organism: Cyphomyrus plagiostoma; assembly: GCA_019775915.2. NCBI lineage: Eukaryota > Metazoa > Chordata > Actinopteri > Osteoglossiformes > Mormyridae > Cyphomyrus > Cyphomyrus plagiostoma. The sequence goes on from JABFEA020000110.1 coordinate 29,516,365, forward strand.
GATACATTGGTTGCATTCTCACTAAATGAGATCATTCCCAAGATTATTTGTGCCCCAAGTTTGTTCTTGGAAGGAAAATTAGCAAGACCGGTCTTGCCAAGATCTCAAGTATGGTCTTTGCATTCTTGGCATTGAGAGGTTACAAGTTGAATTTTAATTACCACACAAGCAACATAAATCAGGTAATTAATTCAAATTATTATTTTTTTAATTCAAGTTTAGGTAACTTCAAATTTGTTTTCTTAAATTCAAGTACGGGTAAACATATTTAAGTTTAGATTCATTAATTTAAGTTAATTACAGTGAAATTTAGGTTCTGGTATTCAGGTAATGAAATTCAAGTTCAGGTTAACACATTCATATTCAGGTAAATAAATTCAAATTCAGGTTAAGATGAGTCTATTTGACGTGATTATCTTCTTCTAAAGCAAACAGCCAATCATATGATTCAAAGTGACAAATCAATGAAGTGGAGAAATCACTGGCATGCAGTCACACGGTTCATGTACGCTTCAATAGATCCAAACAAACCCTATGCTGACATATTCTTTATAGAGGGGATGTAACCTATAGCAGGCTACTTTCCCTAAACTGCTGGTTAGAGACTTGGTGTGCATCCCA
>JABFEA020000110.1:29530932-29544820 GCA_019775915.2 Cyphomyrus plagiostoma
AACCAGGCGGAGACCAGAACCCGGGTCCCAGAGGTGTGAGGCAACAGTGCTAACCACTGCACCACCATGCCGCCCCGCATAGTTATAAATTGAAAATCAAATTATACTTCCTATAGAGCTCACAAAAAACTGTTGGGTCAGGTTTAAACTTTTTTTTTTTTTTTAAAGATAAATAGTTAGTAATTTGTATGTCCATTACTTTTAACAATAGCCATAATTTCTTAGCGTGGAGTGCACATGTTTGCTTATAGTTTCAGAATTGAGGCCCGTCCAGGCTTGTTCTACATTTTCTTTTGACTCAGCCTTGTTCTTTGATCTTTCATTGTGGTGTTTCCTCTTCAGAAAGCAAAGCGTCTTCTGTTGGGTTTATATCAGGGCTTGATCATGGCCACTCCAGTGTTTTCCACTTTCTCTTTGCAATGAGTATCTGACTAACTAGCTGTGTGTTTTGGGTCATTATTAGCTTGCATGATAAGCCCATGCCCAGTAGTGTAGAACCATTTTTGGACATATACAGGCATTATTTTTCTGTAGGTTTCTGAACTCATCACTTTATTGATTTCATCAACAAATACTATGAGCCCTGGTCCTGAAGCTGCTGGCATGTCCATGCTTTCAAGCCGCCACCACCATTAATCACAGAAGATGTGGTGCTTCCAGGATGTTCAGCCGTCCCTTTCACTTACCTTTCCCTCTCACTGAAACCTGTTCTAACGACAGACCATGGTATCTTTTCCCAGAATGAAATAGGCTTTTCAATTTGTTTTTTATGCTAACCAAAGGCTTGCCTTTAGGTTCTTTTTGGTGATGATATTTCACAAACTGACTTATTGCAAAGGTGGCATTGTATGTCTGTAGCATGCTTGAATTTACTGAGCTCTTCAGAAGGACCCATTCTTTCACAAATATTTGTAAACTTGACTGCATGGCTAGGTGCTTGATCTTATATACTGGTGTTAATTGGTCTGAATGGAACGCCTGAATTCAGTGATTAAAGGCTGTATCTCGATACTTTTGTCCATATAATGCAGGGGTGGCTAATCTTATCTGCAAAGGGCCGGTGTATATGCAGGTTTTTAATATTTATATTACTAATTGGAGGACTGATTGACTGAACAATCCTCACACCTGGGTTTCAACAGCTGACCTACAGGTTATCCCAAAAACCTGCACACACACTGGCCCTTTGCGCATAAGATTGGCCACCCCTGATATAATGCATCTGCAATCTTCCACGCAGACATTTTCTTTTTATTGAGTCATTGGCTTCAAAAGGGACACTGAATTCAAATGTTTGGTATTTTATGTAATTGCAAAGATGTTACTAATTGAAAAGCACTAGATTAGGCTGCTTGTCAGTGGACTTTTTGACTCAAAACAGCTGCATCTCAACCATTTTTGCAAGCTCATTTAGAACTTTAATGGTTTTCAATTTATTACTAATTCTAATTAATCTTTTAGGAAAAATTACTGTCTGTTTCCAATACAAAATTGGTACTGTATATAGGTATATATTGTATATAGGAATAAAGTTCGTTATAAATCAGTATTCTTGTTAAATCTATAAATCTGTAACATTTTCACTGAATTACGCAAGCCTCCCAAGGCTTTCTGTGAGCACTATATATTCCATGACTCATTTGTACACCCAAAACGGTAGCATGTGGTGCTAAGTTCAGTGCATTTGTTGGCCATGTCCATATTGTTGGTGGAACTGCATTTGTTTCTCTGATGGGATAAGCTGGTTCCGTATTGACAGCTAAAGTTTCTCATTTTCGTATTGCTGGAGATTAATATTTTGATAATTCGTCCTTCGGTATCCGTTGGGAATTGGTTCCAGGCCCTGCTATGGATACCAAAATCCACAAATGTTCAAGTCCCTTATGCAAAATACCATGCCAATTTATGTATAACCTATGCATACACCCCTGTAAACTTTATAACGTCTCTTGATTATGTACAGTACCCAGTACAATGTCAATGCTATGTAAATGCAGACGCACCCTGGGTTACCATGATCCATGTTACAATATTTCGATTTTATCATAGGTAAATATTTTTCACATTCAGTACATTATACAATAAATTATATTATAAAATAGCCTTTGAGTTAATGATTTTGCCCAACAGTAGGCTAATATAAGTGTTCTAAGTGTGTTTAAGGTAAGCTAGGCTATGATGATTGTCATCTTAGGTGCACTGTATTAAAATGCATTTTTGCCTTATAATAGGTTTATTGGAATTTAGCCCCATCGTAACCTAGGGAGAGATTGTAGTTGTTGTACTGTATCATTGTGTGGCGCAATCAAGATTTGCTTTTTTAAACTTTATGGATTTTTTTTGGAATATTTTCAATAGGTAGGGCCAACATTTATCACCCAGCCCATATTGGGTATGAGATTCTATGTGAGTGTTCAGGTTTTAAGTGTCAGTTTACCTACCAGAAGGATCTGCTTTTGATCTGTTTTTATACTTGCTTATTTTGATGGAAGTATTCAGTAAGACATTTTCTTTCTCTTAATTAAAATACCATGTCTTTTTACCTTCAGTTATTCTCTTTTTCTGCTTTAGGATGAAAGTCTGAAGACTCTGATTCAGAATTTTGGGCAGAATGACTGGAAATGCATTGCCAGTTTTTTGCCAGTAAGTTGTTTCTTCACTCTAGACGGCTTTCACACTGTGAGTGTCCTTTCACTGCATCTATTTTTGTAAACTGTGTTTTATTGCTTGGAAGGGACGCACAGAGTACCAGTGTCAGCACCGGTGGTTGAAGGTTTTGAATCCAGACTTGGTCAAAGGCCCCTGGACAAAAGAGGAGGATGAAAAGGTGATCTTCATGGGAATGCTTGGAAATTCTCAGTGGTATCTTATGGTCACACAAATAAAACCTAAGGCCATCTGACTTATCTTGCATTCACTTGTCCCCACAGGTCATTGAGCTGGTAAAGAAGTATGGTACCAGACAGTGGACTTTGGTGGCTAGATATCTAAAAGGCCGATTGGGCAAGCAGTGTCGTGAACGCTGGCACAATCACCTTAATCCAGATGTGAAAAAGTCTTCCTGGACTGCAGAAGAGGATCTCATCATCTACAAGGCTCAGTGTGTCCTGGGAAACCGCTGGGCTGAAATTGCCAAACTCCTGCCTGGAAGGTAAGTTCTCATTCCTGCTTCAGAGTGCACTGCAAAGCCATTCTGGCACACTGCACAAAGGTTTTTTTTTTTTTTTGTTTTGTTTAATTGCCATGAACTGAGAACCTGATGACATGTTATATTCTTTATCTTCATGTTAATATTTTCACCACTCTGCCATTTTAGGTAAAACATGCATCAAACTCATTTCACCCGCATCAGCCTCTAGGCACAAATCTTAGCCTAGTGCACGTAATGGTCATGTTTGTTTTTCGTTCACTGTATTCTGTTTAGTCTCATACACAAGGGAACTAGCATATCTTTTCTAATAAATCACCTACTTAAAGCTCTCTCTGAATTTACGTTATATGAAGCTTAATCTGCTTTGAGCAGTTCCTTGAATAATGACCTTGGATGGTATTTAAAGTGATTTATGTTTTGACTAACAGGACAGACAATGCAATAAAGAACCACTGGAACTCCACAATAAAACGTAAGGTGGAGATGGGTTTCTATGCCAAGGAGGACGACATCCCGTTGTCGTTGCCAATCCAGATGGAGCAAGGAGAAGTCACGACTTACTGTAACCCCAATAAGCAGGTTGGGCCTCGATCTTTGTATTTGCATTTACTTTTGGTTTGCAGGGTTCCCAGTCATCCAGGAAAAATGACAAATGTGTATTTTGGAAATAAATAGGTTGTCCTGAATTTTTAGGTTTTTTTTTCCCCCAGTTATAACATAGTCATAATATGAAGTTGTACAAAATATGAGGTTTGTATGAGGTATATGAGGTTTGTAATATGAGGTTTTACAAAAGTTAACCGCCCTATTTGAATTTCAGTAGGCTAATTCCAAATCTGAATCCTCCTTTTGGTTGCAATTGTGAGTGCGTCTGTTCAGAACAACCGTATTTGCCTTAATATGACTTGCCTAATCATAACGACCATGCCGTCAAACATATAAAACAACAGTGATTGTTATTTTACTGACATCCAAGATGCTCATCATTATTGAGAAGCCTGTTTGTTGTTCTCATTTTCTCTGTTTGGTAACAGTGCTTTGTAACAGTGCATGTTATGTCATCTGGTTGCTCTTCTGTGCTACTTCATTCAACAAGCTACAGTTACTTTAAAAATTACCATTTGGTCATTTCTAAAATTACTGGAATATGGTAATATTCGAGTGACATTTTCCTGAAAAACCCCTGTCTCTTATTCATCCGAATATGGTGTAATTTCAAGTAATATTTTCATCATGCATAATTGAAGGTCATATTGGCTGTTTTGTAGCTGGCTATTCAGCTCTTTAGTGTTGGGTGCTAACTTTACTTGTTGTAGCTGGTCCCCAAGAGATACAAACTTGCAATGCAAATATTTCCATTTCCTGATCACTGGTCTTATTGTTTCTCAGTGTGTAGTCTATGCTATTGATTTCTGTTCCATAAACCAGTACATTCAATGAATAGTTAGAACGCGGAACACAGCAATATAAAATCAAAAAGTGCTGAATGATGACTGATAAAGTACTGATGTCTATGGAGTCAATGAAGAGGGAGAGCACTGTTATGTGCTCAGCAAAGAATAGATAGTTGTCTGTCATTACATCTAGATTACTGGCAGACCTTTACTGGGACAGTGTGAATGATCCAAGCTGAACAGTGATGTCATGGTGGATGTTAGGGCTGGCAAGGAAGTCAGGAGGCTCCATCTTGGAGAGATTTACCTGGAGTTGTTGGTCCCTCATCCAGGCTGCGATGTCATCGATGCATGCAGAAATCACATGCTGTTTCTAAGAGATGAGTTAATCAGGTGAGTGCAGGAGTTGGTGTAGGAGAGATGGCCTGGAGTAGATGGGTTCAGGGCACAGGTAGTGGTCCTTCGGACGAGAAGGTTAGATATATCCAAGTTGGTGAATGAGGGAAATGAAGTGTGCAGGGGGCAGAGAACTGGATGTCTATGGTTGCAACCTTCACGTGTAACACCGTGTCAAAATCATCAGTAGTGTAGGGTGGCGATGGTGGGGAAGGTGGTCTTGAGGGTGGAGATGGAAGCAGAGAATGATGAGAGAAGTACATTAGCCAGATCCATTAGTCTAGACTGTATAAAACCGTACTGTAAATAAGGGCTAGCCAGATTAATTCTGAAATGTTTTAAATCCTTGAATCCTCGTGTTATGTAACAGAGTACATTTAGATCCAAGTTTTAAAATCAGTGAACTGAATTCAGTATGAATAGTGTAAAAGTCGTCTTTGAATTTTTCTCAGTGTATAAAATGTCTATTAGCATGGAGAAACAAAGGAAAATATGCAATTCAGTGTTGAGAAATAAACCTGTGTTTCTCAGTCACAGACCTTGCACATATTTTGAAATACCCCTGATGCATGGTTGCGGCGCTGTCACATCTTGGCACTTATGGGTGATTCCACATGTGTTTAATGCCATGTACCTGTGTAGCAGATCTGTGCTTCTGTTCTTTGTAGATGGAGTTCCACTGTGATGTTGTCCTGGATGCTGACCCCGTACCAGACACTGAGGAGCAGGTAAAAATGTGGAGCATGTTTAGCAATAATATTTTCTCACACACCAGGTCTTACAGATCAACTTCCTCTGTAAACTGGTATTAAAATGGACATGGAAGTCATATTTCTTTGAGAAGATGAAGATATCTCATGTTGACTACTGTAATATTTTCTGCTTGGGAATCTGTAAATCAAGCTTGTTATACCTGCAGAGACTGACAGGTACCAAGAAAAGAGAGAGCATCGCTTCCATGCTTTGCCGGCCAAATAGTGTTGAATTTAAAGTTTTATTTGTTTTTAAAGGTCTTGATGACATGATACCAAGCTACAGTCGTGACCAAAAGTTTTAAGATTGACAAATATTAATTTTCACAAAGTCTGTTGCCATTTTTATGATGCCAATTTGCATCTACTCCAGAATGTTATGATCAGATGAATTGCAATTAATTGCAAAGTCCCTCTTTGCCATGAAAATGAACTTAATCCCAAAAAACCCATTTCTACTGCATTTCAGCCTGGCCACAAAATGACCTGCTGACATCATTTCAGTGAGTCTCTCGTAAGCATAGGTGAGAGTGTTTACGAGGACAAGGCTGGAGATCACTGTCATGCTCATTGAGTTAGAATAGCAGACTGGATTCTTTAAACAGAGGCCGGTGCTTGAAATCACTGTTCTTCCTCTGTTAGCCATGGCTACCTGCAAGGAAACCCGTGCAGTCGTCATTGTTTTGTACAAAAAGGGCTTCACAGGCAAGCATGTTGCTGCTAGTGAGATTGCACATAAAGCAACCATTTATCAGATGAAGAACTTCAAGGAGTTGACGTTCAATTGTTGTGAAGAAAGCTTCAGGCGTCCAAGAAAGTCCATCAGTCGCCAAGACCATCTCCTATAGTACATTCAGCTGCAGGATCAGGGCACTACCAGTACAGAGCTCGTTCAGGAATGGCAACAGACAGGTGCGAGTGCATTTGCACGCACTGTGAGGCGAAGGCTTTTGGAGGATGGCCTGTTGTCAAAAAGGGCAGCAAAGAAGCCACTTATCTCCAAGAAAAACATCAGCGACAGACTGATATTCTGCAGAAGGTGTAGGGATTGGACTGCTGAGGACTGGGGTAAAGTCATTTTCTCTGATGAATCCCCTTTCTGATTGTTTGGGGCATCCGGAAAAAATATTGTCCTGAGAAGAAAAGGTGAGCGCTACCATCAGTCCTGTGTCATGCCAACAGTAAAGCATCCTGAGCCCATTCATGTGTCGGGCTGCTTCTCAGCCAAGGGAGTGGGCTTGCTCACACAGGCATGAATGGTACCAAAACATCCTCTGCGAGCAATTTCTCCCAACCATCCAGGAACAGTTTGGTGATGTACAATACCTTTTCCAGCATGATGGAGCACTGTGACTTAAGGCAAAATTGATAACTAAGTGGCTCAGGGAACAAAACATCGACATTTTGGGTGCATGGTCAGGAAACTCCCCAGACATTAATCCCATTGCGAACCTGTGGTGAATCCTCAAGATGTGGGTGGACAAACAAAACCCCAAATTCTGACAAACTCCAAGCATTGATTATGCAAGAATGAGCTGCCGTCAGTCAGGATTTGGCCCAGAAGTTGATTGACAGCATGCCAGGGCCAATTAAAGGAATTGGAGGTCTTGAAAAAGAAGAGCCAACACTTCAAATATAGACTCTTTGCATAGACTTAATGTAATTGTCAATAATAGCCTTTGACACTTATGAAATGCATGTAATTATATGTCATTATACTATAGAAACGTCTGGCAAAAGGTCCATAAACACAGAAGCACCAAACTTGGTGAAAACCAATACTCGTGTGATTCTCAAAACGGTATATTTCTGACCTTATCAGTCACCGTTCTCTGTCCTCTGACCAAATGTTTTCAGATGTTCCACGGTCTCAACTGAAGTTTTAAAGGTGACCGAGCATTCTCAGTAGCTGCTCTAAATCTCTGGGACAGTCTTCCTGCCTCAAAAAATTGTCCTAAAATTGATAAGTTAAATTTTTAAAATCCTATTTATTTTCCCAGTCAACTTAGTCACGTTAAAGACTGTAGTCGGCTCTCTATTTTGTCTTGGTTTATTCTGTCCTGCTGTCACTTGGTTCTGTGCTTCTCCTTTTTAATCTGCTAGTCATTAATTTACCTTCTGTTTTAATTATTGCTTTGGCTTTTACTCATAATTTAATATCTAATTTTTTGTTTGACCTCGTCATTACATTACTTTCAGCTTTACATTTTCTGTTACATTTTCTATCTTACATTAGCTGATTTTACTGTGCAGCTCTTTGACAGTAATTGCCCTTTAAATGCTGTATATAAATAAAGATGACTTGATCTAACTGGACGAGGCAAGGGCAAAGCTCAAAGATGCAGCCAGATTATACACTACCTCAGAATCACTGCACGTTATCGTCGTTTTCATGAGATCTGCTGGCTGAGCTAATTGGCATGTTCTCAACGTCTTGAATACTTTGGCACCCGTTTAGTTATATGCTGGTCGGTCTGTAGATTGAACTGTAAATAGTGTCATAAGATGACAGATTTCATTTTATGCTTATACAAATTGTACAGCATTTTCCAGAATAATGTGACTTGCGTGATGCTGTTTTTGTTTTTGGGTCCTGCCCCATGCAGTGGTTGGAATATATACTGGTTGGATACAAGTTTTGGATGTTTGCTGCTGATGTCACCGTTCTTGTAATCTGTAGATTCTTAGCCTCCACCATCCTTCTGAAGTCAGCCTAACTTTTTTTCTTTTTTCTTTTTACTCGTAGTGTGCAGACTTATAACAGTTACATGTCATTTTATCATGTATAGTTAGTATCTAGTGGTGATGCCAAACCTTCACCTGAACATTATCATGAGGCATAGGTGGTGTCCAACAGAAAGGAGCACTGGCCAGTTTCAGTAAAGTGTTTCTGTCTCTTTAGGAGGCCTCACCTTCATCTACCTCAAGTGTCAGAGCTGGGGAGAATCGTTCCCCTGAAATTGCCTCCACCAGTCAGCTTCTTGGGACATTGACTCCAAAAACTGAGCTTGACTCTTTGGAAGAGGTACGTCCCAGTCGCTGGTTTGTGGACAGTGCAGGCTTCCTCTCACCCACACCTGGCTCCGCCTGCAGGGAGGCACTGGAGCTCACAGAAGGGGTGAGTTTAACTTCCTCATGTGAGGCACAAGTGCTGTCCAGTGCTCTTTTTGAATTCCTTTTAAAACAAGCATTTATGCATTATTTGCTTTTGCCTTTATCTTTGGATTCAATCTTCAGTTGCAAAGCAACAAAAGTAGCCTTGATTTCTGGCTTGAGCTGAAGTAGCCTTGACTTTCAGCTGGCCCAAGTGGCTCACATCACTATTATATACTCTTAGTTATGATTTATTTGATCAGCCTGTATAGCTCAACTTGTAACTTACTAGCTACCCACTAAATTCATGCAACGTTGTCCTTTTTGGAGGGTTTCCTCAGTTTCAGGGACAACAAAGCACTCTACTAGGTATTTAGAAAAAAAAAAACCTGAATTTGCTTATTGGAAGTTTTTGATGAAATCACCAGTGTCAGTGACAATGTATGTTAGAGATGCACTTTGAAAAGCAATGACGCCAACTAAAGGATCAGGGTGTCTGGGGGGTGCATGCTTGACTAATCTCCAGCAAGAAATATTGATATAGGGTGCCTTGCAATTTACCACGCTCACAATGGGGAAATGCAGTTCTTCATCTGCTTGGCTTGCTAATCCTAATTATTGTAACTGGTCGACTAAGGATCCTAAAATTGAAAGGAATGCAAAAAGCAGAGTGTGTATAAAGTTGACTTGTTAACTGATTTGCCATCTAGTTGCAGCTAGTGGTGGATCCTGGCAAGGGAATTTAAATTTAATTTGCTCTTGTCTGTTTGGTGCAATTTAAGCTTTAATCATTGTGCTTCTAAAAAAATACATTTTTAGCATAACTTAAATGGGTTTATTTCTAGTAGACCTATTTGTATTATGTTGTTACATTTGATTGCATTGATGGTTTTAACAGGGTAACACATTAAGTTAGGTTTCTGGCTAATGGTGCTTTTTGCACTAAATCTGTTTGTCTTAATGCATTATTGCTAACCAATCTGCCATTGCTTTTCCCTTCTATAAATTATATAATGAATTGTTTATATGCAAGCATATTAATGTTACAGTAAAATGTTCACATTAGTCTATCATCTTGTAGAACTTATTGAAGGGGTTTATATGCTGTACATGCTTTATGAGGTTAAGCATGGTGCTTGTGGTGTAATATTGACTGCATGTTTTGTTGTTCATTACAGAGAGTTGATATTTGCTTTCTCTCTCTTTAGGCAAAGCATGCAAAAGAGATCAAAACGGAACAAAAGACGAAATTGAAACTTAGGAAGGAATCGTCCGCTACGAAGCTGAAAGCTGTTGTCCCACCATCTGGTGTGGTGATGAAAGAGTCCTCAAGCCCGTCTGCTGGCCAGATCACCAGCTCTACATCTCCCCCGACTCCCACCTCTTCTTCCAGCTCTAGCTCTTCCCAGCCGAGTCGCCACAAGAGTATCACTGAAGCAATTTTGCGCATGATTGCGGAAGACATGCTGCCGCTTAACTTTGTGGAAGGCTCTGGTTTCCGCAGCTTCATGTCAATGGTGGATTCTCGGTACCCAAGGCTCTCGCAGCGGACCGTGGGTTTGAAGTTGTATGATGAAGTAGAGAAGACTGTCAAGCCCCACCTCATTCGTGAGTTGAAATGCTGCGTCGCCGTGAGTGGAGGTGATGCTGTTATCCACGTCACCTTGGACTTGTGGAGTAGCCAGTATGCTGAACCAATCATTGCCGTCCAGCTGCACTTCATTGATGACTACTGGAACATCCATCGTCCCACTGTTGCCTTCCGTCACCTGAGCCGCAAGAACATTATGTCATCGGTGGCCCATGAGCTTGAAGCTGTGTTGTTGAGCTACGGTTTGTTTCCCCATAACATTGGCTACATCATTACAAATGAGGCCAAAACCACCATCGCCACCAACAGTCTCTTCTGTGATTATAAAATCATACGTTCCTCTTTGAGAAACGACCCCGATGAGGAAGACGTGCTAAGCTTTCTGGATGATTTCCAAGCCTCTTCAGACGAGTTTTCCGATATTCAGTTCGGCACGAGGGTCAACTCTATTGCCCACCTGCTGCAGCTGGTCATCAAAGAGGCTCTGAAGAACTCGCGTGTGGTGGAGAACGTACTGTCTCAGGTCCAGAACGTGGTATCCTTCTTCCGCCACAGTGGCTACTGGAATGAGATGTTGGTGAAAGAGTGTGGAGTTTCCCTTGGACCCCCGCACAGCCTCAGCAGCTTCCGCTGGAACTCCACTTTTGTGGCGGTGCGCCGGATGGTGCAGGAGGCGGTGTGGGGCTCAGTCATGACACTGTTGGCGCAGGCCCGCATTGAGGCCAAAGACACGTCAAGCTCCCCTCCTGCAGTGCGGGCCAAGAGGGAACAGGTGCTAGACATCATTGGCCTGCTGGAGCCCTTTGAGGAGGCCATCCAGGTTCTACAGGAAGAGGGTGTCACCTTCTCCCTCATCATCCCGTCTCTCATTGGCCTTGACAAGACCTTATCTGTTAGGTCCACCAATTACAGTCACTTTAGTAAGAGTCTTCGTATGGGCTTGCATGCCCGCTTCCAGCCTCTCATCCTGCAAAGGGACTTGATCCTGGCCACAGTTCTTGACCCCCGCATGAAACTGCAGCCTTTTGAAGACGCCAAACTGGAGACGGAGGGCGTCACCTTGTCAGCCCCTTCCAAATTCCAAGCAAGGACGCTAGTGGAGTCTGCATTGGAAGACATGGACACCTGGAACTTGCCAGAGGATGGCTGCGTGAAGACAGAATATGTGGAGCAATGCCAGGAGGAAGCAGACGCGCCGAGCTCTCCTCTGGGCAGCAACATCAAGCGCAAAAAGATCTTCAGCTTCTTCCAGCCGCCCGCGAAACACATGAAGCTTTCCGAGTTAGAACTTTACCTGTCGGAGCCCTTGCTGGATGGTGACAAGTCCACCCAGGTTTTCTGGCGGGAAGCTACCCACTTCCCTCAGCTGCGGAGCCTTTCACGCAAGCTTCTAGCTGTACCCGCCACTTCCAGAGGCTTTGACCGCCTGTTCCCCCTTGCTAGCTGCATCGTACGGGCCAAGAGGAATAAGCTGCCCCCCCACACCACGGAGAGGTTAGTATTGTATAGGGAGTCGATAAAGCTGAAAAACGGGAAACTGTAAACCAGCTGGGAACTGCTTGGGTTGCGTAGGACAACTCGGTGAATGGGGCAGCAGTGAACTGAGTCATCCTTCTCCAGCATCAAGCTGATTTTACCACCATCAAGTTAACTGGAAATGTTTTTCTGGTGTCAAGAGTGATGAAATTGTTTGGTCATGGAGGGCTGCTTAAAATTTGGAAACTCCGCCCCCCCCCCCCCAGTTTAAGAGGATTCCACTATACCAAGCTTTGATTTTGTATCTATATAGAGGAATATATGAAATGTTTAATCATTTAATTTTGTTATGTATTGTTTGGAAAAATAGGAGGCATCCCTCTGTATTAACAATCACAGCTGCAGTTGGTCTCTGGATATTATCTTTTGAGGCGTGTGTATTTGTGTGTGTGTGTTTACATAAAATCGAGAGAGACACGTGACTATGCATCCTTTTAAGAAAACTCGAGGTCAGAATACAATGTGGTGGTTATCTATACTTCACATTTTGGATCAAGAACCAGTACCAGTGGATAACAGTTGAATTCATATTGAATTAAGAATTACCCCATGTATTTGTTAGTTGTGGATAATTGACTGCAAATTGTTTCATTATTGCTTAATTTGTACTTCTAAAACTGTACTTTTTTTAAGACCATGTGATGTTTCCTAATTGTATTTGCGCTGAAACACCTACCTCTTGTTTAAGCTGCCTACTGGCTTTTGCATTTAGTAGCAAATACCTGCAGTTCTCTAACTCCTTGTATTTCTGTTCAGATTTGGCTACAGGTAAGAGATTGGTTCAGTTTATAAAAATGGGTTTGATTGCAGATGTCTGCTTAATATTAGTGTAGAAAATAATTGTGTAAACTGCAATGTTTTCTAAATGTTACCATTTAAATCAGAACAACTACAGAAATCTAAATATACATTTGTCTTAAAAACCAACATGTATGCAAGTTGGGGAAAAAGGCAAAAAAAAACTGGACTTTTATCTCTACTGTGTAGGCCAGTGGGCTTTTTATGTAACCAAATTCCTTAATTCTGAGAATTACATGTTACTGCTGATGAGGGTCTTAAAACATATGCATCTTTATACACTGATGTACTGAAAGGTGCCTTGTCCAGTGGGACTGCCTGATATTGCTGTAATTTATAATGGGTTATCTGATCATTACACATTTTTAAACCCTGTCGAATTGGTATCAAAGAATTTTAGGGGAATGAATTCTTATGCTGTTAATTCTTACTGGCTATTGAAAATGTATTATGATTACAGGGCTAGTTGTGCATTACGTTAATGCAGTTTGACTGTTATAAAATGCTGTAAAAAGATTAAGCTCTTAAATGTACATTTAGAAATGAGTGAATATTCTTTTTTCCTTTAAGAGGTTAACTTCATAGGAACATTAACTTGAATAAGTGGGCATGGTTGACCTCAATTACCACTTATTACTTAAGTTAATGTTGATATCTGATGTTGTCTGGGTATGTAAAGCCTCCTTCCAGGTTGCCTTTAAATGATGTAATTAGGTGGCATTAGCTGTAATGAGGGTGAGTTGCTGTATTTAATGACCCTGGAGCATTGCATTTTCAGCTTGCTTAATGACTTCACTCACTCTTTAAGGTCGAAGTGGTTTTGACATTTTACCGAATTAGTACAAATGTCCTGGCAGGCGACCCTTTCCTGTACTGTACCTTGTCAGCTTCTCTAAGACTTAGAACTGGACTTTATCGGTAAACCTATGGACTGGCACCCCTTTTTTAATAATCGTACTCCATGTTTTTTGTTAGCTAGCTCCAAACAAAACTAAAATTTACTTTTTATACTTTTCCATTGACCTGTCAGTGTGTCATGATGACATAATGAAATGTTCTGTTTGATCTGAGCACGTGGGGGGGGGGGGGGGCCCCCGCCGAGCGGAGCGGGGGGGGAGGGGGGGGGGGGGGGGGGGAGGGTGGGTGGGCGGGGGAGGGGGGGAGGGGAGTGAGACGT
>JABFEA020000110.1:29554173-29575222 GCA_019775915.2 Cyphomyrus plagiostoma
CATGAAGTGGCAGGCCACGTAAGGTGACAGTGAGGTACGGAACACCAGAAAGTCAGCCATGAAGTGGCAGGCCACGTGAGGTGACAGTGAGGTACGGAACACCAGAAAGTCAGCCATGAAGTGGCAGGCCACGTGAGGTGACAGTGAGGTCGCAAAATGCTGAGGTGTGTAAAAGTCACCAACACTCCGTTGACGAATTCCAAACTTCCTCTGGCGTTGATATTGGCGTTTGTTCAGCGCCGCTTAAGTCCGGTGCTTGTGCACAATGAAGGCTTTAACAAATTTTGCTTGAGTTAACGTCAACAAGGTGTGGCTGAACCGTTTCAATTGAACTGCTTTAGCTTTCAGTTTGAGTCAGCGCTAATTCAAGCCAGGCTAATTCTGTTAAGTGCCTATTTCTTTAGTGACCTTGATGGGAATGTATTACATAGAAAACAGTTTTTGAAAACATTGAAAATGCACTCAAGGGAGAATGCATAAATGCATACTACTAAAGGTAAACTATGCTAAATTAAATGATGATGCTTTACTTGCCATTTTCATGAGTATGAGTACAGGTATGTTGGAATGCTTGTTTTTATAAAACCCATATTTCTCTTCTTTGTAATGAACACACACAGATATACAAACAGAGTTGAAATGTGGGGTCTGAGTACAGGGTCAGGCCGCTTACCTAACGCCCTTCCCTTACTCAAGAGCCCAGCAGAAATGCGGCTACTCTACTGAGGCCAGGACTCGAGCTGGTGACCCTATTCTCGCAGGCAGAGAGGATTAACCCGCTGAGCCACATACATCATAATACATATGATATAACATGATGGTTATAAGATCTGTTACAAAGCTGGGGAGTAGCTTCTTATCCTGATCAATAAGGATGAACATAAAGAACTTAAAGTATGACCTTAAATGCTGGGAGAAGCTTGTGATCTTTCCACTGTGGGTTCTTTATTCTGTGAGAAATGAGCATGTGTTCTGAAAAATTTCAAAATAGATCAAGATTCTCCAAAAGTAAAACTTCTTTTCAAGTGGTAGTTAATGTTTCAACGGAAACAAGGGTTAGGAAATACAATGAGGCTCTCAGCCTCGTCATACTTATGATAAATGCTTTGTGCTTAGGGGGGTAATGCTACAATTATACAATTCCTTGGTAAGACCCCACCTAGAATATTGTGTGCACCATACCTTTAAAAGGACATTGCTGCCTTGTAGGGCTACAAGGATGATTCCTGGTCTTAGAGGAATGTCCTATGAGGAGAAGTTAGCTGAGCTGAATCTGTTCAGCCTCACGCAAAGGAGATTAAGGGGGGACATGATCCAGGTAAAAGATTCTAACAGGTCTCGATGCTGTTCAGCCAAGTGGCTACTTTAATATTAGTTTAAATGCTAGAACTTATGGTCATAGGTGGAAATTAGCGGGAGAACATTTTAAATTGAAATTGAGAAAGCTGGGAGGTGAGTGCCAGTGTAATCGTATCTGTCTTATTGGATACAGATCCTTATACACATATAAGATGCTTTTAGACTGACGACATAAAAAAGATGAAGGTAATGATAGTCAAATGGCTCAGTAGCTAGCACTGCTGCCTCATACGCCCAGGACTGTGGAGCTGACATGTTCTTCCTGTGCTGTGCATGTTTCCTCCTGCAGCCCAGACATGCATTTAGGTTACCTGGCGTCTCTGACTTCCTGTACACTGTGATGGTGTGTACCAGTGATGGTATCCTATGTAGGGTAGATATTTACCTATTTAGCAGATGCTCTGTGCCAGTGTACCTCCAGCCTGGTGAGCAGTGAGCCTTCTCGTTCAACATCAGCGTCTGACCTCACAAATATTCTCCTGGAAGAATGGTCAGAATTTCCTAATGAACGCACTCCTAAACTTTACGGACAGCTTACCCAGAAGAGTTGAAGCTGTTAACCTTTTTATCACCATTTTCTTAGTTTGCTGCTACTGGGCAGTTGGGGTGGAAACCGTCAGACACTCACACTGCCAGACGCAGCGCAGTTCTGGCCACATATCTGCGGTCTGGGAGCAGTTCTAAAGTCCATCAGTAATAAGTGACATAGGTCGTAAGTTGCCGATGAACTATATAGTGTTTTTTTTTCTTCAATTTTAGTAGGCAAACTTTGCCTAAAGCAGAATTTAAAAAATAGTTATTGTCGACCAAGGTCACAGAGCATTGAGTGTTGTTTTGCTTCTCCATTATGTAATTTATAAGATGAGCAATGAGTATGTCAAGTAGCTGGGCTCAAATGAAAGACTGTGAGTCTCTTTTCAATCTAGGACCTCTCCAGTCTACATTGTTTGACAGATTCAATGTGAAGATGTATCCTGAATACGCTGTGTGAATGTGAATGTGAGTCTGTGTTTACCTTCTAGCCTCTCCTTCTCCCTAGCAGCAGAATGTGCTGGCAGACACCTCTAGTTGCCCAGGCCCTTCTCCATTTGTGGAACCTGATGTTGACAGCAAATCACCCAGAAAGCTTTTCCTGCACCCCCATGAGTAGCAGAGAATCCAAACTTTTACCAGTTGAACCACTGTAAATTATAAATGTGGAATCATTTTGCATTCTGTCAATGTGATATATATTTAAACCTACTGTGAGATGTTTGGGCACATTGTACTGACCTGGTGTTTATTCACATCCCATAATTTGGCTGGTTTTGTCGTATCAGTAGGAACGTAGCTCACCTGAACTGCTTTTCAAGTGCTTTAAGTAATATTTATAATTACCTCAAAATGCTGGTAATAGTTCACTAGACTTAACATAATTTTTAGCATGCTCATTAACGTGGTTTAATTATTAAATACTTTTATAGGTATCTGGTTTTATAGGTCATCTGAAAAATTCATTTTTATTATTTAACTGCATATCATATCAGGCTTCTTAGTGGCACTGTGGACAAGAAATCTGTGCCTGTGATTGGAAAGTTGCTGGTTTAAATCTAGTGAGCAGTGGAGTGAACCCACCATTGGGCCCCTGAGCAAGGCCCTTAACCCTGTGCTCTGACCTCAAAACTTGCTCTTATCTGTATATGACTATGTGTCCCATGGAGAGTAAGATGAAATACGTGAAAGCTACTCAGAATGGAGATTAATAAAGTAGTACTATCATATAATTATTTGGATTGGATGGGAGAGTCCAGGAGCATAGGGATTAAGGGAGATGGGGGGAGGTGTGACCCCAATATTTAATTTGGCTCCATTCCTCTTCCCCCAAAAATAATCATTTCCCTTTAAATTATTAAACACTTTACCCCCTATACCAACGCTCTCCTTTGCACTTGGGGCAGTCTTGCACTCACCTGAGTCAAAACTATTTTCTCAGACTCAATAAATGCTGCCCGAACCTTTCATGGAATACTGGGTTTAGCCTTAAAATTAAGTCCCACATTTGACTATGTACAGTATATCAGAGCAAAAGCCAAGCACTTGAGTCAAAGCAAGAACTAAAAATCAAGATGATGTTGAGGCACAGAACTGAGGAAGACTATGTGCATTTTTATCCAGCATTAAAGTATCTCTAGAGCACAGAGGGCTCCATAATTCTTAAATGGAAGACGTTTAGAAGACTCTTCCTACAACTGGCTCCCCAGCTACACTGAGAAGTTAGGGAAGATTAGCCTTGGGAAGAGAGAAAACCCAACGGTCTCTCTGAACACACAGTTACTGTGAAGTCCTTGTCGGGACGCGTTAGCATTTACACTCTACAAAAGATATGTGGTCATGTTTGAAAAATGACAAACGATGCATGTGTTTCCTTCAGCAACATCTTAAAAACTGAATCGACCTGAATGGAAATGGTACGTTTCAGCTATTGGCTCCAATGAACATTTATTAAAATTTATGGAAAAACTTCCTCCTTGTGTATGCACAAATGTTTTGTCCACATGATGTCATCACACATCACGAATTTTCAAAATACAAAAATACTGAACATGGATGGAGCTTAGTGCCTACTCTGTGAATGCCCTAGAATGGAGCTTAATGCCTACTCTGTGAATGCCATAGGATGGAGCCTAATGCCTACTCTGTGAATGCCCTAGGATGGAACCTAATGGCTACTCTGTGAATGCCCTAGGATGGAGCCTAATGGCTACTCTGTGAATGCCCTGGGATGGAGCTTAGTGCTTACTCTGTGAATGCCCTAGAATGGAGCTTAATGCCTACTCTGTGAATGCCACAGGATGGAGCCTAATGCCTACTCTGTGAATGCCCTAGGATGGAGCCTAATGGCTACTCTGTGAATGCCCTGGGATGGAGCTTAGTGCCTACTCTGTGAATGCCCTAGAATGGAGCTTAATGCCTACTCTGTGAATGCCATAGGATGGAGCCTAATGCCTACTCTGTGAAAGCTCTAGGATGGAGCTTAATGCCTATTCTGTGAATGCCCTAGGATGGAGCTTAATGCCTACTCTGTGAATGCCCTAGAATGGAGCCTGATGCCTACTTTAGGATGGATCTGCATAAAATAATGGAAGAAAATCTCCACATCCACGTGAGCAAAGCATGTTGTGTCATACCCAGTAAGACTCGACTGTAATCTGTACAAAAGGTGTTTCAAATAAATACTGTGTGAAAGCTCTGAATACTTAATTCATTGTGATGTTTCAGTTTTTTTTTAATTTAAAAATTGCAAAAATTGATAAAAGGCTGATTTTGCTTTGTCATTTTGGAGTGTAGATTAATGAGGAAAAAAATTAAACAATTTTAGCATAAGGCCGCAACATAAAATGTGAAAAAAAATAAATGGCATGAATACCTGCTAAATTCACTGTGGACTTTTTCAGACATGCTCACAACAGACAGGAATGAATATGTATGATTTTCAGGTTTAAGGGTGAGCTGGTTCAATGTTAGCAGAGACGAGTCAGTCTGTAAAAGAAGGGAAGTTCCAGGGTTGCAAACTCTCACGCATCTGGCGTGACACTCATGCTTCTGCTCAGGCAAGACATCCCACGACAAATCTATATTAGGGTTAGGGGAATCTGACTAGATAGAAGTAGTGAGTGACACAGGAGCTGCGAAAAAGAGCGAAATTATGTGTCAATTCATGGGCTTCGTTTTTGTGATCGCCTGGGAATGCCCACAGTGGATGCAGTGAAGTACAGTACGGCTGTTAACTAAATAAGCAGGAAGGTGAGGTCTAAGTCTACTCACTTGTTTATGCGGTGGCAAGAAAGACTGAAAAGATATTCAACGCCTTTGAATTTCAAGAGAAAGGTAAGACAAAGTGGTAATACTTTACTTCCATAATATAATATTATGCTATTACTCGTTATATGTATTAATAAACCACATACTGATATGTTAATTCATCATTACTGAATCGTGGCACATGTTTTTCTCAAATAGGTACTGTATTTGTTACTATAGCTGTTAATTCTATAAACCTTTGTGAACTACTGAAGGAACAATGACACAAGTGGAACACTGATCTCATGTTTGTTCGTCATTATCGATCATCCTCTCCCACCTCTGTCAGCATTTTGAGAGAACTCTCGCTCTTATTGTCATGGCAATTAATTAACATCTTTTATCCCGAGTAGCAATTATGTTTGTTCATAATTTGTACGTAGCGACAAATTGTGATAGCATGTCGCAGGAGTTTGACGAATACCCCATTCTAAGACAAAATTTAATACAAAAGGGTGGGATTTTACCAGACAATCTAACTACTGGGAGCGTAAGCAGAGGTGTATGTCAGGGTACTGTATGTATTATAGGATAATTGTAAGTTGGGGTGTAAAATGGATGAACACCTCTGGGATATAGAGATATAAGGAAAAAAGCAATGAAAGGTACGGTAAATGTGGTACACAGCATGCTGACAGAAAGAAATGCCCAATTCTTGGAAGTGTGTTCAAGTAGAGCAGCAAAAGAGGACAGAAGAGCATGGGTGCATGCATTGCACTAACACTGTGAGTAAAATCACCGAGTTCATGGGCGAGTTTAGTAATGAGGAAAGCCAGGATAAATAGATTATTGAGTTGAGAATAAGATGAAATGTAAGCTGGTTCAGTGCTAATTCTGCATACAAAGATAAGAAGTACCATCTCCCCATAGTAATCAGCATGGACCTAGCAAAGCATGTGGATCAAGGGCATATGAAGTGTGGAACAACAGGGCTGCTGGTACTCGAAGCAGAAGCTCACCGCTATGCAGTGCTACGCAGTGCACATGGCTAGGTGTCACTTGTTAGTACTGATCGGTCCTTGGAAAAAAAGCATCACTGATAAAATGACTCGGCCCATGGAGTGGTGCACAGCCAGAGTGCCGGTTTTCAAGCCTATAGCATAAAAGAAGGCCGGTGCTGTTTAGATCTCCGGAGTTTTAACCGTGCAGTTAAGAAAGAGAACTGTGTGCTTCCAACAATGGAGGAAAGAATGCAGTGATTCTGGAAAGTATTCACAGCATTGGATGCTGCTATCAGCTTATAATGAACACCTCTTCTCGTGGCAAGCGACAAGCTGACTGCTTTCATCCCTCATTTCAGGGCTAATTCTCTGTGCCCCAGATCAGACGATTGCTGGTTCCAACCCCGTCCTCAGCAGAATAGTAACTGAGGCCACAGGCCTCACACAAGCTCAGACAGAAAGAAATTAGTTTCCCAGGGCAAAATCATCAAACCTAATCCAGAAGAGGTGGCTGGTATAGAGAAATCCCCACAACCACAAAATAGAGCAGAGTTAAGAGGTTTTTGGGAATGGTTAATTATTTGGCAAAATATATGCCAGTCATCTCCACCAAAGGACAACTGCTGTATGAACTGCTGAAAGAGCGAGTGGCATAGCAGCCTTCCAGAGGCTGAAGAGCCTTCAGACTTCAGCACCTTGCTTTCCTTGTAGAAACTCAGGCGGGTCATGGTGATGTTGCCTCATGGCAGCAGTTTTGGAATCTTATTCCAGTGAGTACTTGGCGAGGATTGGACACCAGTAGCTTAGTGTTTGAGACGGTTAAGTGATGCTGAGTTCCATTTCAGACAAATCTAGAAGGAATGGGATGCCAGTGTTTGGCCATGTGAACATTTTAAGTACTATGTGTGCGGGCGAGACAGTTTCCAACTGGCCACAAACATCGGGTCCCTCTGATACACTGCAAATGTCTAGAGAAAGTCCGAGAAAGATGTCAGTGTCTACTAATGAGGTTCATATGCTTCAGTGCAGTGGCGTCCTATGCACCCGGGAGGACGCCAGCTGTGGCTGATGGTGCCTCCAGGGGTCCCCAGGAGTATTTCAGGGATGGTCCTGCAGTAGAGACAGTGTGGCAGCTTCCAGCTTCCCCGCACTGCAGGAAACCAAAGACAACAAAGGGGCTGATCAACAGCTCCAGTCAGTACTGTGCTTCATTTAGCATGGATGGCCAGAGCTTGAGGGGGAAGGACCTGTAGGTGTGAAAGAGTACAATCAGGCAAGGGGAAAACTGTCAAAGGTAGATTGCTTAGTGGTCAGGGGAAATTATACAGCCTCTCTCCACATTACGATGGGGTTACTTTCCGATAAACCTATTGTACAGTGAAAATGTATTTTAATACGGTAAACCTAACCCGCCAATCATCATCAGCCTACATTTAAAGCCCCCTACGTTTAAAACATGCTTAGAACACTTTCATCAGATTACAGCTGGGTGAAGTTATTAACACAAAAGCTATTTTATAATAAAATGTGGAATTTCTCATGTAATTCACTGAATAATGTAGTGAAAGTGAAAGACATTTATCCATCATAAAGTTGAAATGTCGTAACATGGACCATCGTGACCTGGGGAGTATCTGTATTGTGATACCTACAAATATAAGGGATGAAATACTGGGAAGAATTCATGATGGCGAATGAAGGGTGAGTGAAATGTGGAGAGAGGGCAAACCAGGCTAAAATCACAAAAGATATTGCAACAGTAATTCAGCGGTATAAGTTAGATGAAATGAGGAGAAGAGCACCAAGGAAGGAGCCGTCAACGATGAGCAAACTGCCTGCTGGATCCTAGCAGAATGGGGCAATTGATCTATCTCAGCACAAGGGACAGTCCTACTTGCTAGTGTCAAACTGCTATTCCAGGTTTTTAAAGATTCTTCACTTATCTACGGCATCATACGGACTGTTGGGAAGCTTAAAGCCATGTTTGCACATCTTGGCATCCCTGTGGTGACAGTGTGCGATAACAGTTCTTACCTACTGTAGTCCCAGAGGAATTCAAGGACTTTGTCAGAGAGTAGGACTTCATCCGTATCACCTGCAGTCCACACTATGCTCAGAGAAATGGGCAAGCTGAGAGGGCGGTACAGAGTGCAGAAGAGATTCTCAAGCAGAAAGACCCCATCCCAGTACGGCTGGTGTGGCTCTGTTGATATACAGAGCCACACCAGCCGTTACACTGGAGGCAGCCTGGATGAGCTTCCGATGGGCCGGCAGGCTTGGACAATGTTGCCTATCTTGCCAGAGAACTTAGAGCCAAACCAACCAGACAGGAAGGTAGTGAAGCCAAGCAGGAACACAGGAGCACAGTGAGGAGACTCCGGGTGTGTTAACAGGGTTTCAGGCTGCTGGCCCCTATCATTTTCTGTGACGGTGGAGTTGTTGACCGGGATGGAGGGTTGGATTTGGGATACAGATTAAATTGCATTTTGGGCTGGACATGAAAATATGGGGCAAATCATTCCAGTATTTGTTTAAAACCAGGCATTTTATTTTCCAATATGGGCCAATCCCATAAAATACAGGCCCCGCTGTGGTGGAGGCCCCAGTTAGATCACGTGAGCCTGGCTGAGCCAGTTCAGCCCCTGAGCCTGTGGCACACTGCATACATGAAACCAGATGACCAGTGGAAGTTGGGGACACCAGTGGTTATACATGGGCCCAGTTTGACCTCAAGCCCTTACACTGTAGAGACGACCCAAGGAGCAAAATACAGGAGGAATTGGCATCACCTAGTAGACACAAGCTACAATAGGGGAGTGGGCATTAATATGGTGGTGCAGAGGGCAGTGCTGTCGTTCAGCAACCAGTTCGAACCCCGCCTTCTCCTGACCCCATCAAAGTGTCCTTGAGCAAGATACCGAATCCCAAATTGCTCCCGGTGTGCAGGTTGGCGCCTTGCATGGCAGCCTTCGCCACCGGTGTGTGGATGGGTGAAAGTGCTGTATAAATGCAGTCCATTTACCATTTACAATATACTTTATTCGTCACATACAGGGATACAAGTACAAAATGTAGTGAAATGTACCCTGAACGACCCTTAGACTGTGCAAATCAAATCAAAAATAGAATTAAGAATACGTCAACAGTTAAAAAAACCTTACAATAAACTAAAAAGTTACAATTCTAAAAATGTATAGTACTAATATAAGTAAAAATATAACTAAAAATGTAAAAGTACTAATATAGGAAATAATCTTAAGGTTCAAAAACTGTACATGTGCATACGACGATAGAGCTTTATATTTAAAGTGCATCATCTGTGGGACCCATAGCCACAGCTGAGCAGGGGATGTCACACATGAATGACAAAGAAATGACAGGGACTGAGACCGGCCAAGCAAACGTGGCTACATCCAGGCAGAGTGAGCAAGCCAGTTCTGAGGCTGTATTTATAATGTTTCGGTGAGGGATGGAAATAATACGGACTACAAGGCATGCAAATTTCACGAGGCATATATTGATGTCTGGGATATTGTGAGTGAAAGTCCAGAATAGTTCAGGAATGAAATTGACCGTAGCTGTTAAAATGGTTTGTTTAGTCTGTGTGGATTGTGTTTGCAGTAGGATGTATTACGACTGAGCTACCTATTCAAGAGTTATGCAAAGATGTAAAGAGTAAAAGGCGTTTGCTGGGCCGGAGGCGTGATTAGCACTGCCTCACATCGCAAGGGACCAAGGCTCCAGTCTCTCTTCTTGTCAAAATGGGGTCTCCTCCATGCCCCTTCCCCAGCTTCCACCCCGACCTCAATCCAAAAATATGCTGAGGTGAATTGGAGTCGCCAAACTGTCCATAGCTATGAATGGTGTGTTCACCCTACAATGGGTTAGCACCCCAACCGCGGTTATTCCCTGCTTTCCACCCATAGCTGTTAAACTTTTGACTTTGTTCTGTGTAGATTCTGTTAGCACTGGGGTGTTTTGTGACTGAGCCGACCGTTCAAGGGTTGCACAATCCTAAAAAGGACACGTGGATACAGACAATGGATGGACGGATCTTTGCGGGGGGAACATGTAATGTGTGGAATTACTGTTTAAACAGAAATTCTGCAGATTGGTTACACAAGAACCTGCCTTACTCGCGCGATGGTACACGACTTGGTTAGCAAGGAATCTGGATGTAGATGTTTAAATATGTTGCCTTATTAATAAACAGAGCGATACTTGCAGTTCGCAGCTTCCTCTTGCTTATTAAATGATGTATGGACATTACACGGTTCAAGGACTCGCAAGGATCTGCAGAGTTTTTTTCTACGGAGAAATGATTTCAGGACTCTTGGAACATGCTCTTCCACCTCCGCCAGCGTAACTCTCGCTGTTATTGTCATGGCAAAAGGGGCGGTGCTCAGAATGCTAAATGCCAAATAACTGCGATATTATTGCATTGAGAAAAGTTTTTTTTTGGTAACTATTTGTTTTCTTTGAATAAATTTATCTCCGAGGAAGGTTAGATTTCTTTCATAATCCAAGTGTAAAATCTAGCTAATGAATGATATTACTTCCATATCCTTTTTTTGTTATTTTTCACTAAGGGTACTAATGCTTTTGAGGACCAAGGAAAATACAAATGCTAGACATGTTTAATTTAATGAAATGTTATTAATAAAATATGTAGTCATATATTTTCATTGGAGATAGGTTTAGTGTTTAAATTGCCAGTTTTATATTCCTTTCTAAACAACACAATAACATAAAATGCATACATATAGTGTCTCAGTGGAAAATTATACTGTAAAAGTCTATGCAACTTGATCACTGAAAGGGCGCGTACGATAAGCAAATAAATGAACAATGAATTGGCATATCCATCGCCCGTCTATATCGACATGAATCGTTTAACGAAAAAATATGCTATATGAATACGAGATTGAATTGGCGAGCAATTCCGAGTTTTTGGAATCATTGAAACAGGGTTGATTGAGACAATCTCGGTCGTTTTCGTATGTGGCGCGGCAGTAAAGAAAAAAGGTAAGTCTTCATTCATATAGGCTAATCCTTCATTCATATCTGTTGCAAAACCATAATTACACCATTGTGTCGCAATTAAAAGCTATCGCAATCTTCTGCCAATAGAGGCATTGCAAAACGTACACAAATTTAGGTATAATAAAGTTGCAGTATAATCCGTTCTGCTTATATATATATAATTATTTTCTTGCGTTGCCTTGTCCCCCCGCACGCGCGCCCTCTCCCCCTCCCTCCGCAGATCGCACGCTCCTGCACGCGCCTCCATGACCGCCTCCTGCGAGAGAGAAGCGAAGCGGCGGCGCGGGGCGGGGCGGAGGTTGTGGCGGCGTGGGATTGCTTTTCTCGCCTGTAACCTCAATGGTCCACATCTGGAATAAAGGCTGACAGCCAGACCTGACAAGGTAAGTACATTACGGCGATTCATTTTTTACCAATTTTATGCCGGTATATCGAACGTCTCAAGCGGCGCTTTTTCCTGGAAAAGATTAACCTGCTCCCTGCTTACACCCGGTATGTGTAAATATCACACTGCCAAATCTTTGTCTCCAGCATCGCAAAAATCGAAGTAGAGAGTACTGCAATTTGTCACAGCCTGGCAGTGTGTTATACGTGCGTTTAAGGTGTGTCGCCTTTGCTTACGCCGCTACAGCCCGTTGCGGTCTTTGTATTGAATGGTGGTGCCGTAACCGGTGCCATGCTAGGGGCGTGTTGCCACAGCCTGTAGCGAAAGGACATCCCGAATGATTGAATGGTTCAGGTAAATTGTACGAACAAACACATTGATACAGTTCTGAAATAACATCTATTTGCATTTTAAAGGCATTCTTTTATCTGGGGCCTGGATATGTGGATGTCATGTTGAATTCTCTACGGAGTCTTTTTACCACTGCAACAAGACAGCAGAACCACAGGATGTGATGCTTTCATGAAAGCAGACATTAATTTCACGCATGTGAAACTGTTAGATACATTTTCCTTTGCATACTGTTTTTGTCTTCATAAAACAATTGTTCCGATCTGCCCGAAGGATAGATACGGTTGCAAATATTGTTCTCTGTACATTTCTGATGGTGTATGTAAATAGACAAATTAACATAAGACGAATGCACAATATGAATACATTCAACTTAACCTAAAGCTAATTATAACTAGTTGATAAAAATTCGAGGTTGCTGAAAAATTATCGAGTCCATCGTCTTTTCAAATCCAGTGAATAATCCATTCACTGGAAACAGTATTTCACATAATGTCGCTTAAATCCTGCGCAGAAATGCAGATAAAACCTAATTATGCTTAAAAAAAAGTTAATATGACGAACGTTAAAATAGATAATTGTTCGTTCCTTTATATTATAATATAACCTATTTGAGTACCGTTGAAACACCCGGCCATCACGTGACTTCAATTAAATAAACGCGCTTGCAATTCAAATTCACTAAGATTACCTTATGCATTCACCTTTGAATAAATGCACCATCCCATGTTTATCTCTGATAAAACACGGGTTTTTTTTTTTTATGACAGTGGGGTTTTACATGCACTTAAATGTCTTCACAATAAGTTGTTCAATAAAATCAGTAAGAATGGTACTGAAAGGTGAAGTTATAAGTACAATGGTACAACCTGTCTCCTTATCCTAAGAAACATATGAATGTATGTTATAATTTACTTAGTTAAAAATAAAATTGTTGTTTTTGAGTTGCTTACATTGTTTAAAAATGCCTTACATTAAATGCAGATAATTTTGCGTGGTAGCTATAATGTGACAAAACCAGTTGATAACAGTCCTCTGATCAGTAGAATACTTAATGTTGTACTATTTAAATTAAGCTAACCTACAATTAATAAATAATGGAAATAATGAATGTAATTAGCAAAATCTTTCCTGGGATGTAACAATGTAGCCGTGGTCGCACTCAAAATAAATCCTTTAGACTAGTATAGGCCCTGATATCTTCATTTTAGTGGATTTTTTGTTTCTTAAATAGTGCCAGACTCTAACACTTTCCCCAATGGTCCCTCTGAATACCCAGCCTGGGGGTATTTTCTATGTCAGTTATTGCCAACAGGAAAAGACTGTCCTGTTCCTGGTAGTTTTTCCCCTTTATAATAGCTGCGGTGCAGAGGATTGGGAAGTTCACTGGTGGCTTATTGATATAAACCTGAATGTGGGTATTAGAAAACAAATGTATTTCCATCACTTTTATCAAACATTTGAAAGTTGAATGGATGCACTTAGTGCCTCATGTTAATCACTTCTGGGCAGCAGGCTGATAACCCATCTGCTAAGTGCTTCCCTTTATCCATCTTTGTATTCTCTCAGGCCCTCAGCATACTGTAGCCAAAGCTCACGAACACAAACCGCTTTAAGTACACAGACACACACAAAACCACAGGGTATAGGGTCAGGGGCACAATGTGTCCCTATAACCACATGATAATACCAGAGACAGTAAGAAAATAGATGTCGTGTGTGAATGTGATGTGGCCCAGATTCTGACCCTAAAAAGTTGTTTTTATGACGATTTGGTCTTCTGCTACAGTTTTTACAATGCATTTAACCTCCGTGGAGTTTTTGATAGTCAGGGGAAAAGGAACAATCCAATCACTCGACAAGAGATCAGGCAGGGCGACACTGAGATAAAGCTGGAATAATGTTGCATGCCTGAAAAGAGAAACTTAACGATTTAAGAGTGATACATCAGAATAGCAAGAAGTAAGCTTTAATGTGCATGAGAGAACTGAGGATGATGAAGAAAAGAAGAATATCAAGAGTGTAGGTTTGGTTTCAACATTGGTAGGGACCAAATCAGCCCAAAACTCCTCTAAATCTATGCCCTTAAATAAAATGATAATTATTCCTGTTCACGATACTAATGTTTTATATGGTGTTTATACTTTTTCATTTTTAGTGTTGTTAGATATTTGCTGAAGGTGTGCAGGTTACATCGAAGGAGTTGTGATGCCACTGGCCATTCTGTGATTTTAATCATTCACAGCGCACGCAGCTCATTAACGACCCTGGTGTCCAAGCCTGGAGGGGTAGCTAAACACAGGCTTAACACAGGCAGCTTTGGGGAAGTCCTTTTTGACTGTGAAATAGACACCTCTGTGGTTACTGGAGTGTGTCCAGTTCTGGCAGTGACAGTGTGGGGCAGCAGGACAGAGATTTCCTTTTTGACCGAGAGGATACCAAAACCCGCACTTTTGAAAAACCCCACCAAGGCTGTGTGCCTCCCCTCCTCTTCCTCTTTCTTGGTGTTCTTTGAATGGCCTCGGAAGAGCAGTGGTTCATTCAGCTGCTTGAGCCTGCAATACACCTGGGTGCACGACTTAACTTGGCTGTACAGGGCGAGCGTTTTCACACTCTGCATAACAGTTTTTTTGTGCTGTAGTTTCTTCGGTTTTTTTGTTTGAGTTTCTTCATTTTTGTAGCACTATGTTGAATGGCTTTTGCAAAGGTTACCCCCTTTTGGAGGCTCATTGATTCTTTCCACGAGCAGAGCTCAGGTCGTCCTTTATGGACAGTTCATACTGTTGCAGTCTCCACACAGGGTGAAAGGCGTAAATTTTGTTATCGGGGTTTTCCATGTTGACTGTGTGCGTGCAGCCCAGATTTTGGGTCTAGCAGACCTTTTGTGTGTCGGTGCACGTCGACTACGCACGTGCAAGGGATTTGCCTGTGTTTTTTCAGTAGGTGGCAGAAGAGGAGTAAGTTGTTGTAGTGATAGTTATGGACGTTTTTGGTCTTTTGGTAAGCAGCCATAGAACGTGTGGCAGTACCCCATGCATTTAAACCTCATCGTGGAAGGAGCACGAAGACATATTCTAGTGCAGTTTTTCTTAGAAAGTTTCCCCATTGCACTCCACTGCTTGTACTTGTGTTTGTTGCAATACCTCTGCTGGCGTGGTGGAGTACCATTGCTGTACACATGCGCCCGCTGCCACCGTCTGCGTGCAATAACAAGTGTAGTATGAATACAGTCCGTGCGCACAACCATACACAGAATGTAATGTCATGTGGAAAAGTTCAATATGAATTAGACTTAACTACTAGCGTCGAAGCATAAAGTGAAGCTAACATAGAGGTGGAGATCCTGGATCACTTACATCAGTGCAGTGGAGATGACAGTAAAAGGGTGGAGATAGAGAGACAGGTGAGGAGATCAGATGACAGAAGGAGGGTCACCAGCTCTTGTTCTACCTTGTACACTAATCTAGGTCCTCTTCTGCAATTTTGCTTGCTGTTCACATTCCTGCTTTGGCTGTTCCCAACGCAGTGTGCGATGTCACGCATGTGACTATTAGGAGCCTTCAGACTTACCCCAGTACTTTCACGGTAATTTCTAGCGATTTTAAGCATGTCTCCCTAAAGACTGAACCCTCCCTGACTAACTGAACCCACATTCATCAGTTTGTCAGTTGGAAAACACTGGATAATAGGACACTGGATCTTCCGTTTGCCAGTGCTAGAGATCCATATAACTTCACGGCCCTCATCCTCACTCTCCCTTTTGCATTGATTTCCAAAACAGATTTTACCCTGGTGTCCCTCTTTCAGCTTTATAAGCTTCTACAACAGCAGCCAGTTAATACCATAACAGTGAGGAAATGATCACCAGAAGCTATTGAGACCTGGAGACCTTGAAGGCCTGTTTTGAGGCTACAGACTGGGATGTCCTATACAAACCATATGGTGAGGATATCGATGACTAACAGACTGCATTTTTGGATGCATTCATTTCGGTGTGGAGTCCTTTACACCAAAAACCATTGTTTGCTTCTTTCACGACAATAAATCTTGGGTACCAGTGATCTGAAGGTTGTTTTCAAACCAAAAAAATGCAGCCTTGAAGGCTGGGAACAAGGAAGAAATGAAGTGGGAGCAGTGGGATCAGAGAGGCCAAAGCAGAGCACAGGAAGGAGCTGGAGGAGAAGCTGGGGCAGAATAATAGTGTTTAGGAAATGTGAAGGATGATGAAAAATATCAAAGGTTTCAACCAGACCACCGGGACACCGATGGAGGGAAGCCGGGCAGTACCAGTGTGTTAAACCCAAATGTATGGTACTTCTTTGTGTTGGTTTTCCACTGGCGTAAGAACTGGTACCACCACTGAATGACATCGCAACGCGAGGTCGGGTATTTTGAATTCAAAAAATGGCTGTAGTATGTTACAGAGCTAGATGATGTGCGATATTAATACCAACATCGCATGTTACGCACATGCAGTTCTTTACATTGCAAGAACCACAATAGTCGGCTAGGCTGAGATCAGACTTTCTTCAAAGCTTCATTCTGTATGGCACTATGAGGGGCTTTGCTAAAATTTTTTACTCTGCCATTGAAATGATAAAGCTTAGCAAACTTTGCAATTTTAATGATTATTTCCTTTTTAAAATTATGAAGTATATGTTTAAGAAATTCAATTTAAAGTTTACCTCCACTGCTTTTGCATGAGCATTGCATGCATTTGCGAGACAATCATTGCTGTTTAAGTCACTTCTAGATGGATTTGTATGAAATATATTTATTTTGAACTCCTTTTTACGTTATAATTATTCCAGTGTATATTACAACAAAATCACATTGCGATATTTGAAACATTTCCAGTATTGTGCAGGCCTAGTATTATTAATTGTCATGCCATCTACAATTTGTTGAATCTGTTCTTCTGACCAGGTCACAATTGAAGCTTGGGTCACTTCATTTGTTCACGCATCCATTATTTTTTATTTATTTATTTTTAAAACTCTGTTTATCGTTGTTTTCTGAGTTTGTAACTTATTTCAAGTTGCTGGTTGTATTGCTTTGCAGAGACAGTCTATTGGCATAACCCATCAAAAAGTAAGCAAGTCCCACCCCAAAGTACAGAAATACCAAAAAAAAAATACCCCAGCTGGTTTGGTACTTTATGTACTGAAACCTTTGGTACTGGTACTTGACTAGAAATCAATGCAAAAGGGAGCGTACCGATATTACCATACCAAAAGTACGGTGCGGTGGGGAAGTGCCAAAAGTATGTGCTGAGCAGCTATGATTAGTTCTATAGCACATCTTCAACCAAAGCCTGAGCCTATAAAGGTTTCCACTTGTGTGGAAAAGTTCCTATGTTGCCTCAGTCCCTAAAAAAGGAGAGCCAGAAGTCCTTGATGACTAGCAAGACCAGTGACCCTGACCTCACATCTAATGAAGATCCTGGAAAGGCTTAGGGCGCAATCACACTTGACCTGGTTGCCCTGTGTCATGCCCAAGCATGACGCCCCATTCCCCGGCTAGTCCTCACATCGCACTTAATGATCCTGGTCTGAGCAGGATTTCATCATCATTGTTGTTGAAGAAAATACAAGAAGGAAAGTGCTATCACACAGCAGAATGTAATTCATGATTAATGTCCTAATTTTATAGTTTATTTGGAGTTGTTTTGGGCACAATGACATAGACAGATTTATCATGTATGCATCAGTAATTTTTATTTATTTGTGCTTCACGTATTAGAAGATAGTCCCACATATTACCAAATATCTCAAAGTTTAGTAATGCAGACTAGTGTTGCATGGGATACTGGTACTGAAATGATACCATGATACCACATTTTTCAAAACGGTCTGACATTTCTTTAGTATCGGTACTAATTACTGTATTACAGACATCACTAACACTATATATTGCTCACTATCAAGTTAGAACTATGGACTCAGTATGTCTGAACCACTGCAAAAACTCAGTAATACCCTATGTCAGAATTGAACGCATCATGCTATATAAAATAAAATGTTAGCCAGTTAAGTATGATCTCCCTAGTTTTAAGTCAGTGATTATTTAAGGGATGTTATAATATAGCAAACAGGTTACATTAACATCATCAGACTAGCATTTGGGCATTATTATGTCATGCTGTGTTTTAAGCAGCTAGATAATCAAACATAAATGCAGCACGTTGTTTTTTCACTCTTATTGAGTAGATAAATGAAAGAAAGCAGAGGAAACTGCAGTAACCTTTACAGGCACTAATATTATCTGTAAAAAAAAATGGAACAATATGTACAGCCTACCGAATCCGATCCTTTGGGGTACGGTGCATGTGTAGCGTGCATGTCCACATGCACGTGTCAGTCACATCATGCACATGCACATCATGTCCGTTTTGCGTATTTGGGCACGGTTAGCAATCACACTAGATGTATAATGTGCCTGAGTGTGATTAACTGTGCTCTGGCCCACCTCATCAAGTGTACTGTGCCTGGTGTGGAGCGATCACACTAGTCTAATGACTTGGACCTTGGGGGTCAAACGTGCTTGGGCACAGTAAGGATGGACTGTTGTGAGTACACCCTTATTCTGGCTCACCTCCATCCCTTGGTTAAAGCAGCACTGGACCGGCTGCAGTCTGATTGCTGCTCTCAACACCGTAGAACCCAGGCTACTTTTGGAGAACCTGAATTCAATGCAGGTGGACAGGTTTACCATAGCCCAGATAATGGACGGTCTAATCTGTAGACCACAGTTTGTGTAGCTTATGAACTGTGTGTCAATCATGGTCACAAGCAGCACAAGGGCCTCTCAGGGGACTGTATCATTCTCCTTCCGCTGCATCATTTACATCTCAGACAGAGTTGCAACACTGACTGATGTCACCTGCAGAAATTCTCTGACGACACAGCAGCAGTTGGCGCGATCAGTGCAAGGCAGGAGGATGAATACAGGATCCTTTGAAGGACTTTGTGGAGTGGTGCATACCGAACCGTGTGTATCTCAACATTAGCAAGATGAAAGGGGGATTGCGGTCAAACCCCCACTGTCCCCTGTTGCTGTTAACAGCACCGGTGAAAATGTGGAGGTAATGAAGACCTACAAGTACCTTCGGTTGCACTTGATGACAGACTTGCAGAACTGACACAGAGGTGGTGGACAAGAAGGAAACAGTCCTAAGTCCTGTGGCGTATGCAGGTCACTCCTACATTTCTGTGTACAGCTCTGGAAAAAATTAAACCGCAGCAAAATTTTCAGTTTTATTCCTTTCTCAGTTTATGGGTATGTGTCTGTGTAACATATAGATGGTCTGTTTTTGGGCAATTACAGCCTGGCTTTAGTGTCCTAGCAGAGTGCATGTCACACCACTTAATGTTTCCCATTCCTTTTGTAGGTCACTTGAGGTCATCCTCTGATTCATAAGGCACAGCCAGATAAGTTGGCAGTCATCTCTGGCGCTATGAAGTTGCTTCTGCCCTCTTCCTGGCTGGTTTTTGGTTACTGCCAGTGTTTCCCGCTTTACCTTGTTCTTTTGTTCTTGTGTACAGCGGTTTTATAAACTCTGAGCCTGGAAGCAGCCTGCCTCGCAGTGCAGCCTTCTGAGAGCAGAACCAGGATTAAACCAAGAATTTAAAATGCAGATAAAAAACATATAGTGTGATCATCTCGCCGAAAAAAAAGTAAAAACACATCGTTGTGTACTTAACTCTCCATTCAGAAAAATGGCTGCATGACTAAGTAGGTCAAATTGATGTCTTTACTGTAAGAAATCAAGGAGGGAAAAACATAAAAAACAAAAAAAAGTTTCTTAATTTGGATAACCTATAGGTGCTCCATCTGTTCAATATCAAATTAACAGTGTACATAGAATGTAGAGTACCTGTGGAGGGAATAAAAAATAAAAATAAGTGTAACATCATGTGACCTACCTGTCTAAGCATTCTGTGTTAGCATTTTCTCTAAGCTCTGACAACTTAGAAGTGGTTTGTCTTCTCTTTATATAAATGGGCTGCATACCTGTACAGGCAATATTAAAAGTAAAAATAACACAATGTGCAAAATCAAGTTGGTGCCTTAATGAGATGCCAATTTCATTATGGTGAGATTCTTTGTAAAAAATTAAGCATATTAACACTCTGTGAAACCAGGCTACTGCTACTCTTCTCTTTCTTATAACAAGAACACGTACGAAGTTAGGCATATCACTATTAAAAAGCAGCCACAGGCAATCGCAGCACAGTGAATGCAGACGGATAGATAATCAATATTACAAACTCCACAACCCAAGAGAGCAGAGAATGTTTTTGATGCGGCAGGCCAACTTAAAAACGGAAAAAGAACAACAGACATGTTGTGGCGAATGTTGGAGGAATTTTAATAAAGAAGATGAAATGAAATAAAAAATGAATTATTCTCCTTATTAAGAGCCACTATCGGTTTAATACTAGCAACAGCCCAGACCATGAAGCCAGCAGTTTACATGATACTGACAGTTACACGCTAATGAAACGCATGCATTCCACAGCAAACATTACACAGTTATGACATTTATGATTAACAGAAATACACATGTTTGTTTACACCATTTAAAGGTAAGCGCAACGTGGTACAAAGCATGCTGGCCGCTAACCAACCACACGGTGCCACATCGTCAGACAAGTTTTGACGGTGTGTGGGGATCACGTCATATTGCTGAAATGACGTTGATTACGTTTGAAGTGTGCAGCTACCTTAAGCCAGGAGGCTGATCATTTACACAGTCTGCTGTTGTATAATGACATTTAAATTCTATCCCTCAAAAAATAAGACACCCCAGTTTTACGTTTTATTTATGTTTTATGTTTTTGTTTTATATTTCCGCTGATATGTGTAGAAAAATGACAGGCCTATTGTAATACAACAGTTTACGTGTTTGTATTGAACTGTTCGAGGCTTACCGAACGTTTCGATAATATACCAAAAACTGTTACACCCCTAATATGCACTGTCTTGCACCTACTTGTACTGATTAGCCTACTTACATGGAGTCTTAAGAACATAAGAACATAAGAAGAGGAACAAACGAGAGGAGGCCATTCGGCCCATCAAGCTCGCTTGGGGAGAACTTAACTAATAGCTCAGAGTTGTTAAAATC
>JABFEA020000110.1:29579502-29600081 GCA_019775915.2 Cyphomyrus plagiostoma
GCTGTTCACATTGCCACTAGGACTCCCTCTGAAGCTCCTCCTTAAGCTTCAGTTGGCTCAGAATGCTGCTGTTCACAGTGTCATTAGGACTCCCTCTGAAGCTCCTCCTTAAGCTTCAGTTGGCTCAGAATGCTGCTGTTCACATTGTCATTAGGACTCCCTCTACTGTACACATAACTCTTGTACTTAAGCAACTTCATTGACTTCCTGTCAGATATCGTATCGATTTCAAGATATTGCTGGTAACCTTTAAAATCCTTCATAATATGGCTCTTTCTTACCTCTCTGATCTTTTGCATATTTACACTCCCTCTTGCACATGTAGATCCTCTCATTTCATGTCCCTTGTTGGTTCTGCTGCTTGCCTGACAACTATAGGGTTCAGGGCCTTTAGTCACACTGCCCCCTGTCTTAAGAACTCACTCCCTCCAGATATTCGTAGCATTGGCTGTTTCTCTACATTCAAATCTTGGCTCAAAAGTCACCTTGTATTTGTATACGTATGGAAGTACTGTATGTTTCCATTTCATGTTGTTTTTGTATCACTATTAACTCCTGCACTGATTGCTTGGTAAGACATTTCAGTAGATCATTAACTTGCTTCTTTTTCAGTTATGATATGAAGCAATTTGAAAGACAGGGTTGAAACTAATATTGCACCCTTCAGTTATTTGTGTGGCCTTCACAAATGTCTGTGTGCATATTTTTTCTGTGTATCATGCATCACTGAAGCAGCAGGTGCTCCAGGGTTGGGCGTTTCCATCTGAGGTCCACAGGGAATGTGGGTTTTCATTTACTCTAAGGGCACAAAGGACTAGAGCAGGGGTGGAATCATACCCTCAAAGGACCAGTGTGTATGCATGGTTTTTGGATTACCTTTAACCAGGTATGAGAACTCTTTGGGAAATCAGTCCTCCCCGCACACACGACAGCCCTTTCTGGATAAGATTGCCTACCCCTTGTCTGAAGTAATTAATTAAAGGCATTTCACCTGATATTTCAATTGTCAGACCACTAATTAACTGTTAAAACTGCATGTCTATAAAGTGAAACACCTGTGACTTTTTGAAACCAAAATAGATCACAATTGTATTATTACCCACAATGCTTTGTGAAATACTGTAAACAATTCACGAATACATTTTAAATTCTTTCCAGGAAAACAGGCACAAGAAAACTTAACACTTTATATTGGAGTCTGGTGTCCTGATAATGAATTTGTGATCAATTAATTACTGAATTATAGGATTGTAATATAACTCCACAGTAAACAGAAAACAATGCTTTCACTTGGCACAGTGTTAGCCAAGTTTTTGTAGTGTGTTTGACTTACAGAAGACTGTTATCATAATATCACTGTTATGGCATAAGTCTATGTCATGCTCCTTACATTCAGAATGGACAATGAACAAATTCAAAACAAACAGCTAGTAATTTGTGTGATGTTGTGGTCACAGAGCTTTCTGCTGGCACACCCCTCATCTTGGTTGCAAGATGGTCATTGTCTGTTTTTCCCCTCTTTCTTAGTTTAACTTTCCTTTGACCATCATTGGCCCATTCAGACTTTCCACCTCACTAAACATTGGCTGGAATCACCCAAAACTCACACCATGTTATATCCATCTGTCTTTTCTTATCATATCCATTCATCCCTCCATTCATCCATCTGTTTATCCTCATCACCTTCTATTCGAGCCAATCTCCTCTCTTTCTCTTTTGCCTTGTTTCCCCCATCCAGACACGAGTTGTAGTTGCTCAGTGGAGACTCTGATTAAGGTTTTCCTGGATGATTTTGTCAACATTCTGAGCATCACTGTCTGCCTGGGTGTCCCATTCTGTACAGTCTGGGTATTAAACACAAGGGAAGGAACCTTTGGCCAGGCTGAAGTTGATGATACAGAAAACAGTAACTGGAATGTGTCAAATATTTATTCATCCACAGTATAATACATTTTTGGGTCCCATATGCTTTGGAATTAATTGAATATCAAGAGCCTTTAGACCATCACTTGTCCAAATGGAAGAAATGAAGATACAGACCTGAGGCGCATTTCCCAAAAGCTTCGTAATGCTAAGTAGTTTGTTATCTAGTACATAAGATTAATTGTTAATTAGTGAGTGTTTCTCTAATTCAGCTAAATTAGTCCATAGTTTTGCTCTTAAATTTATGAGCGCTCCGACCCACACATTAGTTTCTACGTGCTTCTTCATTTGAACTGCCATATTGTCAGAGAGACACAGAGATCCCCCAAAATAGATCACAAAAACACATTGGTGATTTCTTTTCGGACAATATAACAATGCCGAGATATAATAATAATAATAAAGTCAATGTTGCAATATGAAAACTGTAACGTAGGCTATAAATTAGCACAAAAAGGGTTCATTGTTTTAAAACCGGTACACAATTTGAGTACATAACAGGGTTGTGCACCATTCAGAATCGAATTGAGAATGACCTTGAAATTCAAATTCAATAAATAAAATTGCTTGAGATTGCAATTAAAATTCGAATATAAGGAAACTGAATTAAAATGGAATTAACTGAAATTCATATACCTAGGCTAGGTGCATAATACAGCTTAATATTTCAATATGAATTGCAGAGCATGTTGACATAAATAGCATATGAGTCCCACCTCTCAGCCCCGTAATCACAAAAAGTTATGGCGGCATAAGGTATCGGTCAGCCGCGTCGCCCTGTTCAAGCACCTGCCTGAATTGTCTGTGCATGTCATTGTTATTCAGAATGAAAGAAAGTCACATTTGAAATGTCACCTATAGTCATTTTTTTGTACCATGGTACAAGAGCACTTCACACAATCTTACAAGTAATCCTGTCACATCCCTATCCATACGACAATCCAGTGAAACTCACACAAAAAGCTACTGTAGACTTCTCACAAATGCTAACATACATAAGCCGTTAAATATAAAAAACAATAAATAATATTTTCACATGGAAAAGGACTGACATAAACCAAATGCATATTGTTACAATAGGCTAAGACAGTTACCCCATATTTATCTTACAATCATGCAAATATAAAGTACATTTCACTCAAGAAGTAAGAACTATGCAACTCAGCTGAAGATGAGGCTGAAGTCATTTCTAGCTTAAATGTTGTTTTGCAGGTGGACATGAACTTTGCAGGTGGACATGAACAGTAATAAACAATTCATAGGGAAATACATGCTGGCCTGGGGTGAAATAATGAGCCTCCTTGGTCAGGTGCAGGATAAAATGAGAAGAGGAACACTGGAATTGTGCCCTCAGTGCACCGTGCAGCTTCTGACAGCTCTCTGCTTCTACACCACTGGTGGATTCCTGCAGACCTATAGATGCACATGGTCTCATCATGACTGCTGTGTCCTGCACCTGTGCATTGTTCACATTTCTTTTGCACTGTGAGCACGACTATATACACTGTCCAGATGGAGGGGATGCCTTGCATGACCCCAAATTTGGTCTTCATGCCATTGCAGACACACCCTGACATTGTAGGTGCAGTGGATGGACCCCTCAACCTTATTCACAGTTACAGCCCCTTGAACCCTATCTGCACCTGCCAAAAATGGTTCTTGGCACTAGGCCTAAATGTGCAGGTGATATGCGACTATCAAGAACTTTTTACAGACATTACAGCTAAGTGGCCTGAACGTATGCATGATGCGTATATCTGGCCCAGATTTGCTGTGTGTCAGATGGCAAAACATGGTGTGTTTGCTGGTGGCTGATTACTGGGAGACATCATGTATGTGCTTAGCGAATACTTGCTGATTCCAGTGCTGAATCCCCAAACGGAGGCTGAGGAGAGGTGTAACACTAAAAGGCAGACACTGCTGCAGTGCGTGCTCTGGACATGTGGAAGATGCAATTCTGGTGCTTACACAAGTTCTTGGCAGCTCTACGATTTCCCCCAGAAAGCTGCTGTTCTGTCATAGATATGTGTACTATGCTGCACACCATGGCAGCACTTATCTTATTAGAATATATTTTTGGCCATCTCCTCAATAAGTTGTTTTAACCCCCTGAGACCCAAGGAAAAAAAGTGTTCTTCAATTATAGGTCTTTGGAGGAAATAAGACATCTTACAATTTAGATTTTTTCAAATTTATTTTTATTTTTAATTTCACAGCATGTCCTCTTTAGTGTACAACAGGAAAAAATGTTTCCTTACAGTAGTGAAAAGATAGATGCAAAAACTAAATGTCCACTACAATGGACATAAATGAATGGGGCTCGGGAGGATAAGGCGTCTTTTGCGAAGTGTTGCTTCCTTTTCCTATTGCTGCTTGGCATTGTTTTTTTTTTTACATGGAAGCAACATCACATTTTGAGCCCATTTTTATATTTTCAACAAATAGGTTTGATTGTAAATTCGGTGTTGTGTTTTTTATTGATTTTACTTTTTTTTTTTTCACATTTGCATATGTCTAGTGTGACACTGAAATACATGGGATCAATGTTTCTGTTATCGACACTCCACGTTGTTTTTTTTTTATTTTGGAGGCTGGGGAGGAGTTTTGTTCGTTAATTCTGAAGAAACAAATGGTTTTGGGAAACTTTCGCGAATCTCACTCATTCGCTACCTACATCTTCTGTTATCTTGTTTGTTATTTGCTAACATTAATCGTTTTTGGGAAACTCACCCCTGACTGGGTAACAGTAAGGACTGATACATTTTTCCTAGAATGTCTGGAAGGGATTCAGATCACCTAGTGTACTTGCCCTCAACGAAGCTACTGAAAAAATAAAACTTTTCTGTTTCTGTGGCGATGGCTACTCATTCTCTGTCGCTGTGGAAACTGGAATCCCTAGATAGCAGTAGCTTCAATATCTGCA
The DNA here is from genome assembly GCA_019775915.2 of Cyphomyrus plagiostoma. NCBI lineage: Eukaryota > Metazoa > Chordata > Actinopteri > Osteoglossiformes > Mormyridae > Cyphomyrus > Cyphomyrus plagiostoma. Next base: position 29,584,349 of record JABFEA020000110.1, read on the forward strand.
CAGACAGTGGCTGTCTCCAATTGCATTATCTACTACAGTTTTTAGTATAATTTAAGATAATATAACACTTTATACTGTGTTTGTAAGCACATAATGTGAATATTTAGTTTTTGTGCTAGATCAATGTTTCTTTAGCCAGTCTTTGAGGGCCCCCAGACAGTCGACATTTTTGCTCTCTCCCAGCTCCCAACACACCTGTAAAAGTGACACTTTGTATTTCATTGCTTGGTTCAAGTGTTATAAGAGCTGTAAAGGAACCATCACAGTTGTGTTTTTGCTGCTGAAGGAGGCTTCACTAATTATTCCAATAAAAATGGTAAAAATAAATAATGGTCTATGTTAGAAAAATTAAAAAAAAAATGTTTTAAAATATATCCTAAGGTTTGCACTATTTTTAAGTCCAAAATATCAAAGTTGGAGTTGACTATTACATGCAAAAAGCCACAATGAGTAGCATACAAATACATGACGTTAGACACTCTAAGATCTGCTGAGAATGCAAATGACCGAGGCAGACTCCTAGCGGGTTATTCATACTGAAATAACGCAACTGACTGACACACTTATTCTTGGGTAGCACTTTACATTAAGTGCACCTTCATCATGTCTTTTAATGCATTCAGTGCACCTAAAGAATACATTTGTAGAACATTCATAAGCAGCATATAAGCAACATCCTAACATACCTTAACAGCATTAATAGCATTAATATATTAATATACATTAATATTATGATCATATAATGTTTGTCAATAATGCATATTAAAGCTAATAAGCTATGTTAGGATGATATGATATATGTACATGCTGCTCATGAATGTTTTGTGAATGCATTATGAAGGTGCACTGAAGATTCTATGAATGCACAATGGATGCATTATGAAGCTGCACTTAATGAGTTGCTAATTCTTGTGTATTTGGATGTACTATTCTTTCTTACAGTCCCTGTTGTATATATGAGTAGTCTCTAGTCGTTCTTAAGGTTTCAATTAAAAAGACTATTTGTAAGCAAACTGTGTAAGTGGAGGACAGCAAATTTATTGCTGGGTTATTTTCAGTGTTTGTGGGGATCTGCTTTATTATGTTTGACGATAAATTATCCATTTATTGAAGAACTGGGTGATAAACGTAGTTAATGGATTGTTTACAAGGAATGGTGAAAGATATTTTCTTTTTGGAAACTTTACAGGTTATTGAGATTTATATGAGAAAAACGTTTTAGTTTTCTTGATAATGCTTTACATTAACTGCACTTTCATCATGCCTTTATAATGCATTCGTGGAACATTCAAGGCACCTTGATAATGCCTTTGAAATGCATTCGTAGAACATTCAGGGCACCTTCATAATGCATTCGTAATGTATTCATAGAACATTCAAAGACAGCATGCAAGTATACCTAAACATCCTAACATGCCTTAACAGCTTTAATATACATTCATATGAAACATCCATCCATCCATTTTCCAACCCGTTTATCCGACTGGGTCGCGGGGGGTCCGGAGCCTATCCCGGAAGCAACGGGCACGAGACAGGGAACAAACCCGGACGGGGGGCCAGCCCATCACAGTCATATGAAACATTATGTGTTTATACCATTAAGATATTTGTTATTATCATATAATGTTCATTATTAATGTATATTAAATGTTTATAATTAATATATATTAAAGCTGTTAAAGCATGTTAGGATATTGAGGTATACATGTCCATGATGCTCATGAATGTTCTATGAATGAATTATAGACAGGATGATAACGTTTTGCTTTAACTGCATCTTTTTTGCACTGAATGTCTTCTATTTCTGTTCTTTTACAGAAGTGTGCTCGAGGACAAGCCCTGTTGGACATAGTGTGTGAACATCTAAACCTGCTCGAGAAGGATTATTTTGGTCTGCTGTTCTATGACACGGACTCACAGAAGGTTCGATCATGATTAGTTATGCTTGGGATTTACATTTACTTTACTCTATGACCATCAAAATTAACATTTGCTGTAAAAGTAGTTTAGAGCAATGATTTTGGATTGTAGAAGAGAAGAAGTTCTGATTAGCTGACAGATAACAAGAAGACCAGATGCAGGCAATTTTCGCGCTAGTCTGTTACTAAAAATGTGATTGTACAATTATTTCTGAACAAGAACAAAATGAAATCATGATCACCATGGAAACAATGTTATATTGGAAGTGTTTCCACATATTAAATAATTCAGTTATTCCCCTTTAAGGGGCCCCAGAGTAACTGGTTGATTGATAGACACATAGTCAGATTCTGCGGACACTTTTTTGGGTCTTATTGACCTTCATATGATGTATATACCGTATAAATAGCCCTTAGTGCCGTATATTAGTGCTGATTGTGTGCAGTAGTTTTTATTATTTGTGGGTTAATTGCCCGTATATCAAGAGGGACTAAGATAAACGAGATGTCAGAAACTGTCAGTAAATTAACCATATTTGACAATTTATATAAGATCGGCACTATTGGATTGGTTATCTGTTTAGTTAAAATGGAAGCAGGGAACATGTTTTGACAGAGTTGTTATTTTACTGTTGTTCCTTCTGGCAATTTCAAGGTGATAAAATCAGAACGGACAAAGACCACTGACTTTCTCTCTTTTCAAGTTTTAATGCAAATTTTGATTCCACGTGACCTGTCACTGTTCTTCCAAGAGTTATTTGTGGCGCTACGGAAATATACCAAATTAGACCAAAAATACAAATAAGTTCACTTTTTCACAAAAATTGTACTTTGAAAAAAGACACCTGCGCATTCCTAACCTTGCTAATATGGGAATGGAACTGGGGGCTGAAAAAATAAGCCCCTATTTATAACTGGCCTACTTTGGCAATCTTATTCCTTTGAACTACTGTGAGCCCTTTCATGTAATCTATTCAATGACATTAAGCTGGTTTGCTGTGGTATGTGTAAAACAAAAAAAAATAATGCGTTTTCAATATAGATGAACAAATTAAGTTAAAACATTAATAGATAAATAAAACACAATTCATTGTCTTTCAAGGTTTGTATTTTAGTCTTCTAAAGTGACTTGTTGCTAAATTAATCCCAGGATTTGTCTCTTAAATTCAGATTAATGTAAACCAAATCAAGAAGTTGAAAAAGGTCTGTGTAATGCTTTTCAAGGGAAGGGAAGGGAAGTGGTTTTAATTGAAGTGTTGGAATTGACATGAAGGTAGCCATGTAAGCTAGGCAGGGCTTACGAATGTCCATGTCAATGTATGTGGAAAACACACAGAACATTCACACAGAACACAGCTAAAACCCACTTGGGCTAGTCTCCCATGTTATATATAATGTTATATATAAAAGCTACTAAGTTCTTGATGGGGTCAATATATAATGAGTTGCCTAGCTTCTGAGAATTAGCCAGTCTAAAAGGATGTGACCACACAACCTTATTTTCCAACTTGAACCCAAACCAGTGCATGGATTTAAATTAGAGCAGAACGTGTCTATTTTCTATACTCATGCTACATTGATGTAAAGAAGTACTGAAAATTCCACTGTAGTCAAAGTGTTATAAAAAGGCTAATTAACTCACAGTTTGTACTAGATTTTAGGAAGTTAGTACGACGTGTCTGAAATCTGACATGTCTGAAATCTATACTGATTTGCTATGAGATGAACCTCAAAGGCTTTTCCTCTGTTCTTCTGCAGAACTGGCTGGACCCTTCCAAGGAAGTGAAGAAGCAGCTTCGCAGTGAGTGTCTCTGGCACGTCTCTCTCAGTAACATCTCGCTCAGTCATGAAATACTGCCAAATGGCACTGAATGAAAGTTCTTTATTATGTCTCCGATTAAATATTACCATTTTTTTCAGGGCAAAAAACTTTTTACCACAAAATCAAGCCATATGCCATTGTATGACAAATCACGCTGTACCTTGAGGAAGTTTAGGGCTCCATTGTACCAGGAGCAAATTATAGGCTGGTGACTTTATCTTGCAGTTTGGATTTGCTGTGTAACTCAGTCAGTATTTTCTAGATGTAAATTACGTGGTAATTTACAAGGCAAATTTACAAAGCAGAAGGAATGTTCAGCTTTTTAGGGCTGGAGTTCTGTGCTACAGGCTTATATTGTACGGTCCTTCACTGTTCCTGTCGAGGGTCCATGTATAAGCAGAGTCACAGAAGGGAAACTCTTACAGAAGCTCATTACGCTGCAGATCCTACAGCGAATATCAGTCCTGCAGAGTGTCAGCATTCATCTTCTCACACACCTGGGATGGCAATATGATTGATGACCGTTTTGGATGGCAGAAGATTGCAGTTAGCTTATTAGTTGGAAAAGCTTCCAGCTATGTATTTCTTATTTTATATATTTGTCCAACAGCACAACAGCTAGATAGCTAAATATGTTTTTGTCACGTTATGGGTGCCATTTTACTATTCTTAATAACTCTCAATAAGTGCAACATCAGCTGACCCCTGGACAAACCAAGGGCCTTTGAAAAAAATATGTTGATTTTCATCCAGTCTAGGATCCTTATTAAATCACATCACAGTTTTACATCTCAGCACAAGGCCATTCTACCTCAGGATATGGGAGGAGGAGCTCGTACCTCCTCCTGCCCAGACTTTGTGGACTCTGCATTGTGGACTCTGCATTGTGGACTCTGCATTGTGGACTCTGCATTGTGGACTCTGCATTGTGGAGGTGTCCTTAGGCAACGTAAGGTGTATTTGCCTGGTTCGGCATGGGACTCTTTCAGCATCCAACTGACAGCATCACCACAATGAGCTGTGGAGAGATAGAAGAGAGTCGAGGCATCGGATCCATTTGATGGAATGCCAGTCAATTTGCATTCCGTGTGCTTCCTCACCACAGGTGGCTAATATGGCGCAGAGGGGGTTGAACGCAAGAATCTTGCTTTCGCTGGGGTACCACTGTGGAGGCACCTGTATGCCTTTTAATGTGATTCCTCAGTCACCATATTTGCAGGCATGCAGAAACGGTGATTTCCTTTCCTCGTGCAGACTCAGGTTCATTGTAAATCATACATGAATCTCTGAATAAATGTTTGCCTGTGTGAATGCAGGTGTGCACGCCCTGTGCCTTTGTGTCTATGTACCCACCTGTCTCATAGCCATTGCTTGTCTTGTCGTGACTGTACCCCCATAACTGATAGATGGTTACTGAATTTGAACAGTCGATGAAATTTATTGCAGTATTCGAGTTAAATATCTCTTTTCTAAAGCTCCCCCTCTATGTTGTTACACATCTTGTTATGCAGCGTGGTCTTGAATCCTGATTGCAGTACATCTCAGGATCATTTGCTGCAATCCTCCAGTAACGTAAAGTTGGCATATTTCAAATCAAGTAACAGCTGGTAAAGTAGCTGAGCTGGTACTGGTTTTGGGCCAGAAGTTGCACCTGGGCACTGGGAGAGATTTTTGATTCCCAAATTGATATACACAATGTCCACAAGAAAGGAGGTAGAAATGAAGGAGCACAAGCAGCTGCCAGGCAACTGTTTATGAAACTGGTGGTGTTTGTGTTCATGATGGCCTCAGGACATTTCTCCTCAATCTTTTTTTAACTTCAGCAGAAAACACAGTGGAACAGTCTTTCAAACTTTTTCTTCTGGAAGATAGTGTACAGGGGTGCAGCTATCAGTCATTCTATCAAATATTCCATCGTCTTGTTCGTGCGATGTTTACAAATGCAGCACTTAAAAAGGGTATATAAAAATACATACACTTTGCCTTAACGCGATATTTTTGGCAAATAAATTACTACAAAATAATTTGAATTCACACTGAACCATGTGACTAGAGGTGAGGTGTAAACTGATATTTTAATCAAGTGTATTAACATGGTAGCAGTGCAGCTAACTGTAATCATGATCATGATCTATCCATATAGCTATTGACAATCAGAACAGCTTAATATGTAACGTTACCATTGAGTGAACTGTGATTGACAAAATGGGAACGTTAGCCTCCATAGCTGCTAAGCTACCTTCATAGCTATCAATTATCATAAACATTAACAGCTAATGCTAAGCACATATAAAAACAACATAATATTTAATATATTAATGACAGCTAATGCATTAAAAAAAATATATATATTAGTTTACCAACATACGACTTTGAGTGCTTTGTAAGCAAAGTAACTGAATGTGATTCTATGCCATGAATGTCAACGTTTGGAACTATTCCCCGTCTCCATGACCCAGAAGTTTGCCAGAAATTTTCCTGGCATTTGTTTACAGTGGGTCCCCATGGGAGTGGCGTCACTGTTTTTACCGCTCTGCTACGCGTAATGCTGCCTAAGCCCTCTGCGCGGCAGGAACGATCCTGCGTGTGAAACCCGGTGATCACTGAGCAGTACATAGCTGTGTGGATTAAGCGAAGTATCGAAACGAAGGATTTTCATCGAGGATTTTTTGTAATCAAGTTGTTTGAGTTACTCCATGCATTGTTGCAGCCCTAATTATCTCTCTCTGGCTCAGGTAATGGATGGTTAATGAATGAAGCACCGTGTTATTGCCTTGTTCTGTCTCTCCCCAGCCAACCACTGGCACCTTACCTTTGCTGTGAAGTTCTATCCACCAGACCCTGCTCAACTTATAGAAGATATTACCAGGTACTAAGCCTATGGAGTTTCTTCAGTGTCTTTTATCTTCTTAATATTTAAATCGAACCTTTCTTATGCACATTATCGATCATCTAATGCCAGTGAATGTCGATGATTATTTATATCTGTAAATATGAACCTGTGTTTCTTCTTCAGGTACTACCTGTGTCTGCAGCTGAGGGTCGACATCCTGTCTGGCCGCTTGCCATGCTCGTTCGTCACTCATGCCCTGTTGGGCTCTTACGTAGTACAGGCTGAGCTTGGGGACTATGATCCCGAAGACCACGGTGTTGACTACGTCAGTGACTTTCGTCTTGCTCCCTACCAGACCCGTGAAATGGAGGAGAGGGTTGTGGAGTTGCATCGCGGCTACAGGTGGAGTTACTAACTCGTCCTGGCCCACTCTACAGCAGACAGCAGTCACTGGTAGAGTTACTGGGATTAGCCACTGAAACTTGAGTAACGGCGGACTTTGTTTTTTGGTGTTAGGGGCATGAGTCCTGCAGAAGCTGAGATTAACTTCTTGGAGAATGCGAAAAAGCTCTCCATGTATGGAGTGGACCTCCATCATGCGAAGGTACGTGTGTATGTGTGGAGGCACCTGCTTGCTTTTTTTGTAACCAACTTTTTTTTATTGGGTTTTAGTATAATGCGCACAAAAGTGGCACATCAAAACTGTTCAACAGACAAAACTAAGTTCACCTGCTTGTTCAAATAGCCAATCATATGGCTGCAACTGAATACAGATGAACATTTTCAATTACTGTTTAGTGAAGCATTAGAATAGCTAATATCAGTGATAGTAGTGATTTTAAATGTGCTATGATTGTTAGTGCTTGACTTGATGGTTCCAGCATCTTAGAAACACAAAAATCCCAACTGCCTGAGATTCTCACATACATTTACTACAGTGTCAAAAGTTTACAGAGAATGATACGATAAAGAACAACAACAAAAAAATTCAGTCAGCTGCATTTTTCTGGACGAAAACACCATTTTAATGAGGTCAGAGGAGAATGGCCAGACTCTAACAGCTAACAAGAAGGTATCAAACAGTCTTTTGCAGAAAAACTTCAGAGAATGCACAATTTATCTTCCCTTAAAATAGTTCTGGAGACACAAAAGTGGCACATTAGGTGGTAGCCATTGAATGTTATGTTATGGTCTATGATGTGGTCTCTTGTTGTCCATTCTTATGCCATCCACCCATCCATCCATCCATCCACCTTCTGTAACCGCTTATCCTAGTCAGGGTTGCAGGGGGTCTAGAGCCTATCCTGGAGCCTATACGGACGCAAGGCAGGGAACAACCCAGAATGGGGCGCCAACCCATCGCAGCATTCTTATGCTACTTGCCATTAATTCCCATAATGCACCTTTCCATAACAGGACTCAGAATGCATCGACATCATGCTGGGTGTGAGCGCCAATGGCCTGCTCATCTACCGCGATCGGCTCAGGATCAACCGCTTTGCCTGGCCTAAGATCCTCAAGATCTCCTACAAAAGGAGCAACTTCTACATCAAGATTCGGCCAGGAGAGGTAGGAATGTCAAACAATCAGAGTGTTTTTCTGCTAAATTGTCAGTGATGGAGGAAATATATTATGATGCCATTCAGTTTCAGCATAGCTAGGTTGGGTTACTTGCGTGCATCAGATTTGCGATTGGTGTCCTGGCGGCTGGCATAGGGGCCCTAAATCACAATGACGACTAAATATTCATCTCTAACTCAAGCCCTGTCCTACAGGCTTCGTGTAATTTCAGGTCTTCATAACAGCAAGAGGAGCCGGTAAGGCAGGTGTTTCCAGTAGCCAGCGCCATGGTCACAGCCCAGATGGACAAAAATGTGAATCACTGCAATATGCAGTAACACCGTCGATTATAAAATATTTTAATAACATTTTCTATACTATGTTGAGGGCCTCAAACTTAACATCGGAAGGTCGCCCGTTTAACTGCCTTGATGTGCTCTACTGTTGTACCCAGCAGTATAAATGAGTAATATTCGGAATTACTTTTAAATAGTGTCTGCAAAGCAACAGCATATTTAAAAATAATGTTAATAATGATCATGGGACCATGGTGTACGTTTGAATTGACTAGTAGCCAGAATAGCATTTCAAAAATACCTCTTTGAAGGAAGTATATTTTCTCACCTTGAGCAGATATGCTTTGAGGGCAGCGGACCTTAGGGAACATGCTCTATCTCTGAATTGTGATTTATATTATCTGTCAGACACCCTGGAGTCCTGCAGTCTGGAATAAGGCCCAGTGGCACTGACATTTCGCTTTAATCAATGGCCATGCTGCTTCTAGCTGTCTTTAATGCTTTGAATGCATGTTTAAATAAAATGTATTTTTTAAATTCATAATGAAAAGTTTCATTGAAGGCATCCTCACAGTCTAAATGCGTCCTGGTTTCCACTGTGGTTAGGCTTGTTTTTTTTTTTTTTTTTGTATAAATCCGAAGTGCTGTGATTTTGGCACTTTCTGAATGCAAGCAAATGTACTTGTGTTATTAATTAACTGTACTATTACGGTTTTGTTTGCTGTGTTGTTGACGCTCTAACAAAGGTGCATTGGTAGTTTAGCTCAGTTAAAGGATTCTGAACCAGCCAGGATTTTTTTTTATCCTCCTGTGTACATCTGTGTCCTGCCATATGGTGCTGATTTATGTTGATGTGCTTTTCTCATGCCGGCAGTACGAGCAGTTCGAGAGCACCATCGGCTTCAAGCTTCCCAATCACAGAGCTTCCAAGCGGCTGTGGAAAGTCTGCATCGAGCATCACACCTTTTTCAGGTGGGGAGACCCGTCACTGCCCAGGGCACAGCCATGCGATGGTTGCTGCTGCCTCAGCTGTGCTGGTAGACACAGCACTGCACAGTTCTTTGCACTGGCCACACGCACTACTGCACACGCCACCCTCTGTGCTGAGTCACAGAGCATGGGACTGCCCCGATGATGGTTTGGAGCTCATTGGAAGAAAAATCCCTTTCCTTTTCTCCGTGATTTTGGTCACTGGAGCGGCTTAAATTTTCAGCCTTCGTTTCTTCTTGATACCTCCTTGTGTCTTTCTTCCATGGCCCTGTACCTTGCAGTGTTCTTTAACACTGGGATGGGTATGTAAATAACTACAGGGTTTTTCCACGTTTGTATGTTTGCATGCACGTGCTCTGCCAGCCTCTGTGTTTGCATCATAAAATGAAAAGCGTTTTTTTGTAATGCTGGCATGAGTCGTCAGCAGTAATCAGCCCCGCTAAACAAATTCGACAAATGACCTTTCAGCTGAAAGATCAGAGAGCACGCTGAGCAAGTCAGTGTCACAGATTCTGCGTGAGGTGATGTGTGTGCGACAAATTCATTATGAAATATGTAGTCACTCCGACAAATCGGGAAAACGCTAAAATACACCTGTTACCTGTTTACGGTACTGATTACAGTGCAGTTGTAGATACAGCAAAATTCCCCCTCTCTAGGTTGGTGTCTCCTGAACCCCCTCCCAAAGGCTTCCTTGTGGTTGGGTCCAAGTTTCGGTACAGTGGACGCACACAGGCGCAGACCCGCCAAGCCAGTGCACTAATTGACCGGCCTGCCCCCCACTTTGATCGGTCCACCAGCAAGCGGTACCTGCTGTGTCGCAGCTTGGATGGGGGTGAGTAACTGAACGGGACATTGTCACAACCTCTCTAATGGATTAACCAAGAAAACATTTTTTTCTGATGTGCAAGTCCTTAAACTCCTCCTTCTGTCAGCAATCGCCGGCCCATATCTCTTCTGTGTCCGTTTCATGGTAGTATGTGTACTTGCTCGACTGACATTTTTATTCCAAGCAAATTCCAGTTCATATTGGCGTGTGTTACTGGATATTGTATGTGTGCTATGCAGGCTGAGGGCAGCGCTCATCAGTACTACAGCAGGGCTTCTCCTGAGCCTACGACTCTTACATTTGAGTCCACGCCTGTAACCCCTCTGTCCAACCACAACTGAGATATTCTCTGCCATCTGGCTTATCCCTCCTCAGCATAGCATGTGTCCCCCCGCCCCCCCCCCCAGCTTCTGCCTTAGGTGAGAACCAGGACGGGGTGTCCCAACGCAGCTCTAGTGACCGTACATACAACTTGTCTGTGGATGACCTGAACCAAGAGTTAGAGCAGACCCAAGAGCAAGACCTGGATCAGGACCAGGAGATGGCCATCACGCCGCCTAAGACCAAGGAGATGAAGGTAGCTTGGAACATCATTAAGACGAGTATAAATCCCTGTGCATTTTGTTTTGGGTTCCCCCTACAAATCCTGATTATTTTTGACTGCAGTATTGCAAAGCCCTTGCATTCACTAATCATACTAATCAATGCCTCTTCCGTGACCTTCCGTTATTTCTTTCTTTTATTTCTTACTTTCTCCACCTTCCTATCAGTCTTTCAGCATCTCCGTTTACACATTACAGAGCCAAAAAAAAAACGCAAAAACCAAGAGAAGCATTTTGTGGGCGATGGACTCTGCCTTGCCTGCCCAGGAGCCTCTGCTCTCTTGCCATGCAAACGTGGACTAATTATAACTGAGATAAAATTGTAGCATAATCACTTTCACTGTGATCAAATTTTACATCAGCACCTTTTCAAAGCCACAGCGGGGGTTCTGTCACGGAGATGGTAGCTTTATCCGGATCGTCCCCTTTTTAGGGGCAGAGCAGGTGCTGGGAATAATGAAATCCAGTACACAGTATAAGCAAACACGGCTGTTGTTTTGGTGAGTAACTAAATATGTGGTTATGCAGTATTTCAGCAAATGAGTGTACAAATCTGAGGTCTATTTGATATAATAAAAAAAGCCAGAACACTCCTATTTATAACAAACGGGGGATCTAGGGACAAGTGCAGCATAGTGCTTACCATAATACCTGCCTCCTGACCCTGTACCTACTGAGCGGGGCAGTGAATACCCCCTATTGCCACAGGAGAGTTCTAAGATAAGGACATGAACTCAGGATTTTTGTTATATTAAATTCCCCACTGTGTGAATAATCCAGTTTTCCCATTAATAACAGATCTCCTCCCAGAGAATTGTACCTTATAGTTACGATGAATTTGCAAACGGCAAGAATTGAAGTGCCTGCCTTACATGCAGTATTAAGGTACCTCTCAGCATTCCCAAGAAAGAGGATACTAATCTAAACAGCCGTGCAGGAACATTGGAAACACAGTGTGCTTCTTGGAGCCGTCCACATATTTCTTGCCCCCTATTGCTGTACTGTTTAGCCCAGATTGCGCTGAACCTTGACATGAGTCTATCACTAACGGCCTTTCCTTTTAACCCCTTGCTGCCCGAAGGACAACACTGACACTCCCACTGACGCTAAACAGGAGGTATTTTGTTATGGTGCAGTGTGGCCTGATTGTTTGTGTGCCATTGTCCGTCTTGTGTTTCATTTTATCTCAGTCAGTGGTCAGTCAGCCGACTGTAAGCAGACGTGTAGAATTGTGGTGCACATTCTGTGGCGTTTTTTTTTTCTCCATGCAAACATCCCGTGATGTTGCTGTATGTTTCAGAGTAGATGTGCTGAACACAGACTCTCCTCACTACTGTTCCTACGACTAGGATGTTAAGCGAATTGGTCAATAAGCGAGGAGTCGCCCCTTACCAATATTTCAGTAGTGTGCCATATCCCATAATAAACAAAATACAGGAAATCAGCTCTACTACTCATTACCGAGGCTTGCATACTGTAAATACAAGTAATACAGGTAATCATTTTTTTTTTTTCCTTTCTGAATAAAGAAAAGGTGTAAAGGAAATTATAATTTGATAATGTTTTAGTTTGCATAATTCTAACTTATTATGGAACATAAGAATACAATCAGCAAAAATTATAAAAAACGATGTACCAAAAAAAGAGTCACCGACATCTTGTACTATGGGGTGCTCAATAAAGTACAAGTTTATAGACAAAATATGTAGTCTTGGAGGTGGTGAACGCTATAGTGTAGTGAATACTGAGTGAATGCAGGAAGGAGACTGAGAGTGATGAAGGGTGATGCAGAGTACAGCACCGACTGGTTGGAGAGCTTGCCGCAAGTCCACACGGCTGTTACACAGATAGGCCTGTAAATATTTTGTCAGGTCTTGCCACATTAGCTTTGCTTGTGAGCAAATGCAAGCTGTTACTACAGTTGGTGGAAGTTTGAGAAATTAGATGAATAAATATCTTTCAGTCATATTACACTCAGTAGATTGAAGGTTGAAGGGAAGGTTATTCCTTGCTTGCATTAATCCTTTCTTCTTCATCACATTAAGAGAAATAATTATGTTCCCTGATTGACATTTAAGTCAAACAGTTTACATATTGGAATCAGTAGATTCTTTAAAAGGTTTTCATTTTAAACAAATGGCTGTAGTGTGTCTGCTGGGATTATAGCCAGTTCATGTGCCAGCGTTGTTATTACTATCTCACTTCCCTTTCCTCTTTCTCCGTGACTCCTCCGGCACCCTAACCTCGCTGCCGTCCTCGTCCCACTTTGACCACCTTTTCGCTCCTCCCTCTCTGGACCAGGAGACAACCCCACGTCACAAGCCAGAGGTACTTCTCTCCTGCATTGCCCCTACTGTCCAGCAGGGGGAGGGACAGACGGCGCACACAGTTTCTCACAGAGCAGTTTTTCGCCCTCACACTGATTTATATCGCGGATACTGTTATGACATGGCGGAAATGGAAAACAGGGGGAATGGGGGGAAAACACTTGATAAGATTTTGCAGAGCGTCTCACGCCACTTTAAGCCCGTCTGGGATCTTACTGAAGATTATATCTTTGCAGCATAATTAGATCAGTGCAGCGTCTGTTCTTTTCATGCTGGAAATCAGAACATGCTGATTTCTAATCTGCCAAACATTCAGGATCAGCAAGCAGATCAGCGGGGAGAGAGGAAAAGTAAATGATATAATGGAATGAAAAGGGACATGCGGGCCCAGTGTAATCATGGCGAGGCCTAAACACCTCACCCTCACCCTGCCTTTTGGTCGGATCCTGCGGCTATGTTTCTGTCACATTCAGGATTTAACGTCTCTGTTTCTCGAGTAACGTATGGAGGGTGTTAACGAGCAAGCATAGCTACCATATCCTTTTAACTCTTCCTCCTCAGTTCCTCCATAAGTCCGAGGAAGTCCTGCTAAAGCACCAGGCCAGCATCAATGAGCTGAAGAGGGCCTTGAACAGCAAGCTGGTGCAGAGGGAGAAGCGTCTGTCTGCTGGGGCCGCCCCGGAAGGCGTGGCGGTAAGTGAGGGCCACAGCCCCTCCTCCGCCAACGCACCGCCCCGCCGTTTCAGTGGGGATGAATCGCTAAGGCACGTCTCTGTGTAACCAGGCATATTCCTACCAGTATTGATACCTTATCTCAACATTGTCATTTGCCGTATAAAAATTAAAATGCTTTCTAGTTGCATAGAAAACACTCTCCGCTGTTTGTGCTGAGACAATTGTTTTTCATAAGATGGCGGATCTAGCAGTTCTATATTAATATGTGCTGTTTGTAGCATTGGACAGATGCTCCAAATATTAAGTATTAATGTAGCAAGACAAACATTACGTACTGATTTAGCAAAACAATAGAAGTGTAATGTGAGACCTTGTGAGAGCAGAGCTGAGTTATACAGAACTGCCTGAATAGCATAGTAATAGCTAGTCACAAGCACTAAGAATGCCGCTTACACAAGCTGATGACACTAATATGAAATCCAAATCCCCATCCAGTCCAGGTTGTTTACGAGTTCAAGACAGAATGGATGCATACAAATAAGTCATTTATGACTCTTAATCAAAAATTACAATACCTGTGTATAAATACAGTTTTCTACTACCTGATTCCAGCAAAGTTGCAGCATGAACATTGTAAATTCAATTAATTCAGTTAATTTTGCTGGCAGTTTTACGGAAGGTGTGTAATTTACATAGATGGCTTTTTTGGAGACTATAAATAAACATTTATTCTTTTTTATTTATTCCATTTATTTAACTCATTGGAATGGATGCATTGATAGTAAAAAAGCTCCTGTTCAGCTTAATTAATACAAGGTTCTGTTTCTGTATGCTGTTTTTCAGCCAAACTCTGTATGAAATGCATTTTTCATTACCTGCTGTACAGCCTGTATCGTTGTTATGTGTCGTTCAGTTTCAGGTTTTGTTGACAGTGAAAAAAGGTTGCATATTAGCCAGATTAAGGAGCCGTGTCCAAAAGTCTTCTGTTTGTATAATAGATATACAGCTACACTAATAAAAATGCAAAAAAGATATAAAAAGAAAAATATATGCTATTGCATAATAACCTATAGTGTAGTATATACATATATATCTGTGTGTGTGTGTGTGTGTGTATGTATATATATATATACTTTAGGGGTGTGACTTCATTAAAAAATATCTAATTAATTAGAGGCTTTGTAATTAATTAATCTTGATTAATAGCATCTTATCGCACAAGAAAATTTGACCCAAAGCTCAAATATTTTTTTAATTTAAAAGGGTTTTAGTGGGCGACAGAATCAAATAATAGAGATGGACACGAATATTGTAAACTCAAGATATTTTAATTTCTGATAAAAAAAATGCTTTTAAATTGCATTTCAATTCAAAACAGAGAACTTATCTTTCTCGTGTATTTCAGGTTATATCTCACTGAAATCACTATGTAGAATCATGAAAAACACACGGACTAAATCCTACCTTCTTTTCAAAAGTTCCATTGTCGGAAGTATTAAAGTTTTTAAAATTAGGTTAAATCGGTAGAAAAGCAAACCACGTCACCTTCCTTTGTTTTACCTGCATCGGGGGCGTATAGTACCACTCTTGGCTGAAGATCGCTATTCACGTTATAAATAGGCTGGGTTTGAACTGGCAACCGTATGACTACAAGTGTGTAGGTTTAGCCCACTGCTCCATGAGCACAAGTATGAAATTCGCTGCTGAAAGTGATAACACTGGCGCAAAGCTTCAGTGGCAAAGATGTATCCGTGTGCTATATTGTAGCCGATCAGTGTAAACACCACCCAGACATGTGTTTCGTGTTTATTTCAGTCACAATGGGCGTATTCACATATTTCTTTACCCAATACTAACTGTCGGATTATCATGTTATTATC
>JABFEA020000110.1:29600181-29611574 GCA_019775915.2 Cyphomyrus plagiostoma
TAATCGCAATTAACGCATTAAATTCCCACCCCTAATATACATAACATTAAATTATATATATATATATATATATATATATATATATACACACACACACAACAGCAAAAGAGGAGAGGTCTTCTCCGCCGAGATTTCAGATATCAGTAGCTGTTCATTTGCATATATTTTAATGTTAAATTAAATTTTGATGAATTAATGTAGAAAAGGGTGCAACCTATGCCAAAAATCTTCTGTTTTGCAGCTCGATAGTCTGTTTTGCATAACAAGACCCTTAGTGTAAAATCAATACGGTGGTAAGCTGAAATTCCAAACAGAATATTTGGACTGATTCCCCTGAGGCAGGTGTTGCCAGTTATCTCATACTGAGAGCTCCCAGTCATAAACCACAGTCAGGTTCATCTGTGAACCTGTATATCATGCTGTGCATTAAGCATTTTGTGAGCTTATGGGAGTTGCATATGGCCATATTTAGTTAGGTTACCATGAATTTGCAGTCACTAAGTAGCATGAGGCAATAAACCTGCCTCTGCAATGCAAAGCAAAATAAGTTAATGAACTCACCAGCCGTGTCATTGTCTTGCCCTTTTTTTTGTGTGTATGTGTCCCTGGGCTTGCACACCATGTTTTATATGCTACAGCAGATTTTCTGCAAGTGAATTGTCGCAAATTACCGGGCAGAAGTACTAGGGAAAAAAAACAGAAAAAAATTAAATGTCTGAAAAGGTTGAAAAGAAGCAGAAAACAATAGGTCAGGAATCCATCACCTCTGAAGAACCCAGGAAGCTCCGTCTGGGTCAATCACTGGTCATATTGTCATGGTGTGCTGGTCTAGAGGGACAACTTCTTGTTCACTGGATTTCTAGGGTGGGGTTGTGATTCAGCAGCATGTAACTCGCAGAGGTACCACAAAGAAAAATAAACTTAATATTTAAATTTAAGTTGTTTTTTGATCTGTCAATAATTGCACTAGATTTTTAAAGGGATTTTAACAACAAGTAAAAAGAGACATCCTGCAGCACATAAAACTATTTAAAAAAAACTGTTTAGATGTTTTATGCGATCAGATAATGTGGTGGTTTACAATGCTGAGCCATTAGCACTGTGACAAACCCATCTGTCTTAGTCTTGTGTAATGATGTGTAACGGAGCTCTTTGTCATGCTGGTTTTATCTCCATCCTTACCCTGCTCCTGTCCCAACGAACCAAAACCTCCTCATAGGTTTCAGCAGGACAAGGCGGGCGAGAGGAACCCAGAGACGATGTCAGCCTGGAAGGCTCAGCACAGAAGAATCTGATGGAATCACCTCAGGTTTCTTTGTTTCTTTTTACTCACTCCATGTTTTGTTTAGTGGGAATGTGCTAAATCTTCAGGCTAATTAAGTAAACCTGACAGTGGAGGATCTGTTGCAATCTTTATCACTAAAATCAGTCCCCCACTGCAGTTTTTTATAAGAAAATATTTGACTGTTGAAATATTAATTATTGTTTTTGTACAACCCTGTTATCTTGAGTTTGACCAGTATTATTTATCAAAGGCATTATGGCAATTTTTGTTTTCCAAAATTAAATAAAATCGCATTCTTGGTTGCTTGAGAAATTCCAGCTTAAAGGCTGGTGAGACATGTGAGAAAAATATAGTGAATTAGTCAACTGTTTCATATCCTGTTACATATTTATGAACAAAGAAAACAGGTGACACTAAACGATTTGTGTAGCTAGACTGACCTGTAAAAATCAGGTTCTTAACAGTGTCCAATGTATATCAACCTGTAGGCCTCCGAGGAGGGGGTCTGGGTTGAAAAACACAACCTCGGTCAGCAGGATCTGCCTGTTGATTCCCGAGAGGAAAAAAAGTCTTTCGGCTCGCCGGCTTCCTCATATGCCGATGTCCCAGTACAAAAGCGAAAACTGAAGGAGGATGGAAAAGTGTTGACCAAACCAATACGTACTGCAGTGTTTGGGAATGAAGATCATCAGGAAATAATCTCACCAGCAGGGAGTTCTGTGGGAGCCGCCGCCAGCGATCTTGAGGGTAGTTTCTGTAATGTTGACCTGATAGGGATGAAAGAGCTTCTGTCCCCAACTGTAGGCGTAAAAAGCAGCAGAAGACAAAGACAAGAAAACAAACTTGTGGCTGTGGACCACAAGCCCAATAATGAGAATAAAATGCCACAGGCAGGAATAATGTCTGGCCAGCAGGAACACTTCCTTTTCAGTAAGAATAGATTACAGGGATTCAATATGGGTGAGGGAACAGTGTTTCCCTACAGCCAAACCATGGAGTGTACTGGTGGCGAAGAAGTGTTAGAAGGATTGGACCCGCAAGCTGTCCCCTGCAAAGTCACACAAAGTGGGGCAGAAAAAAACCCATTTGGGCCTGGAAACGAAATGTCAAGTATTCCAGATAAAAATATTGTGTGTGGGGAGAGTCTGTTGCAAAAGAAGAATGCTGCGATCTCTGTGACGAGGCCCACTGAGCAGAGAACTGATAGCAGAGCTTCTTCTGAATGTTTGATGGACAGGGACACTGACAATCAACAAGTTACATACAGAGTAGAAAAAGCTCAAGTCTCAGAAACAATGAGAGATATTCCATCTTTAGAAAAGATGCGACACCCCTGTATGGTGGAGGAATCTGTAATACGCCAGAGGAAGAGCAATACTGCGGGAAAGGAAGCATTCTCTGGCATAAGCCCTGAAACTGGTGCTGGAGAAGTATTAGGGAAGATACCACAAGCTGACATCTTAGGCATGGCAACAAGACATTCCGCCAAACAGGAAGTGCTTGAGAACTCAGAGATTCAATCGAACTTTCCTAGACTGCCGCAGTTAACGGTCAACCAAATACCAGGTGAGCATAAAGACTCAAAGTCAGGCAAAAAAGAGAAAGAATTTGCTGAGGAACTGACAAGGAGACTGGGAGTAGTTAATTTAGATACAATGGAAAGATGGTCCGATGACGGAGTAAAAGGAAATACCCACATTCCAAAAATTGCTCCCCGCAAGCCGGAGAGATCAAAGTATTCTTTGGGCAGGGAAGTTGGTAAAGACGGGGCAAAGCTACAAGTGCTCTCCACAGCTCCTGCCCAGATCGGCAGCGAGTTTGCTGCAGCGTTGGATGAACAGTGGAGCAGACAGCCTGCTCACACACCCCCGGCTCCATCAGGAACCCAATGTTTTGATTCAGTGAATTCGGCTGCACAAAAATGCCCTCATTCGACCCTCCCCACCAATCACCAGGAGACCAGGGACTCTGGCCTGATGCTTGGAACCACCAAGGATCCCAACCAGGAGGTAGCTAAGAAGAAATTTGTGGTAACTCTTGTCTGGCATCTACCTCTCAATCACTGGAGTCAAAGCATCGCATGATCTTCCTGTGCCTGTGTTTAAGGCAGGGTAGAGGTTATGCTTCACTATCTGTCTCATTACCTGAAGCTACAGTATCACTGTCAGCTGGTTCCTCATCTATGCATTATGGAACCTCAGTTCCTGACCCATTCTTCCCTTGCCTCCTGTCTATCCTCGCTTGCCTTGGTGCCCGTCTCTGCATTCTCCTGGTGGGAAGCAGTGGCTGTTCGTGCACCAGCAACGTTTCCTTTCCATGCTTTGTCTGGCATCAATACCCCTCCCAAGCCTGAACTCAGTATTTCCTTCCAACACCTTAACACCTTCTTCTGGAGGACTTTCTCTCTTTGGTTTGAGGGTTGTTGTAAGGAACAAAGGGTTTTTTTTTTTGCTTCTTGCCATAATTACTGGTTGATGGGCATTTCTGTGGGATGATGTGTATTGTAATACAATAATGCTCAAAACATAATAGATAAAGAAATTTGGTTGATCACTGTCAACTTTTTTCCCACATCCTTTAAGACAGTATGTAATGAACCGATTAAAATTAATATTTAAAAATCCATTAGCAGAGATACTTTCTCAAGATCTAGAGCTGGTAAGTATGAATTTGTGGTACATTAGAGCTGAAACTTGGGTTGCTCAGGAAATGTCTGTGTTTATTCACTTGCTAGGGATTACTATTTTTGTAGCCCCGTGTAAGTAGATATGACTCATAATGTTATTCATTCTCATTATAATGTGATTTGCATTTTTATGAGGAACAATGTGTCGAAATAGATGTAGAGTATATTTGTTAAAGCTAAAGCTTCTGTCAGCGAGTGATATACATGCAGACAGAAATTCTTGTAATTCAGCTGTAAGGACAAAGCCAACATTATCTTTTGTATTGAGAACATTTTGTATGATACTGTAGACTCAGCCGCTGTGAGTGCTCTAATTCAACAGACTTTTGGACCCAGAATTCAGGGACGCTTCTTCAGATGTTGTGAATGACATTTTTGGTGAATATTTTCCTGATGAATAGGTGCCTGCATTTGTTGCCGTGGATTGGTCTCCATGGGCTTGTAATTAGAGGGAAGAATTCAGAGAATGACTAAATCTAAATATATACACAATTTTTATTCTCAAAGAATCCCAAATAGCGCCTATATTAATGACTGTGTATAACATCAAAAGACACCCATAAGATGCTTGAATCTCTGCTACCTTCAAGGGACACACATGGTTGTTAAAGTATAATTAACTGAGCCTATTACGTTTCTGGTGCTCTATTTCTGATTCGAGCGTTTCAGAAATTGATGCTTTCACTTCCTGATGGGTCTTTGTGTATCTAACCACAGGGAACGATGTTGTTTTATCTGATGTGTTTATGGAGCTTGACCAGGAATATGTTTTCTGGGCCAGGAAACAAAGGCCTTGAGTATAATTTTCTAGGTTGCTTTGAATGATTAATTGATTGGTGTTTTTCACAGACAGCATTTAGCATTTCCCATGGCTAGTTTCCTCCACTCGGCTCTTTTATCCTGGACAGCAGGTCATAGGTTTTGCTCTGTGCCCCTAAACTGCCGGCTTTCCATCCTGCCATAGTAGCTTTGGTGTCCAGCCCTGGCTTTTCACTCCCTGCTTCCATACCTGGTGTTACCTGAATGTATACCCTCTCCTAGCATGTTCTGTGATTCTCCTCAGAAGATGGCATATATGTTTGCTGCCTGTTCCTTCCTGCCTATATGCCAAACATTCACAAATGATCATAGATTATGCCCAAAGGGATACACTGCTTTTGTAATTTAAGTCAAGTCTGATTATTATTTTTTTTTGTAGCAAAGTGTATAAAAGGTGAAGTTATTAGTCATTGTTGACACACCACAGCACACAACGACAAAATGTGTCCCCTGGATGTGACCCATGTGTGACATCGTGACATAGCAGGGGGGGGGGGCAGCTAATTCAGCACCCAGGGAGCAGTGTGTGGGGGCGGTACCTTGCTCAGGGTACCTCAGCAGTACCTTGCTGGTCAGGGATGCAAACCAGCAATCTTTCAAGTACAACTGCACCTCCCTACGCATTAGGTCACCTTTGCCCAGTATATGCACCTATACAAATAGGCCAGGGCCAGTCCTGGGCTATGCGCCGTCCTCTCTTCTTCGTCTTCTTCTTCTAGTCACACCGGGCTAACATTGCAGCCGTTCCCCTGCCCCCACCCCATGACAGAGTAGTGGCCGCCATTCGAGTCGACACCCCCCTCATAAACTGCTGCCCCACATCGCGTAACTGTCCTGTGCTGGTGCTGCCGAGGGTGTTCGTGCTACTGGGGCCGTAATCAAGCTAATTCCTCTCCGTCTTGGACGGTGTGCCTTCGTGGGGGCGGGTTATGGCTCAGGAGCCTAGGAGGCTGTGCCTGTGATCAACTGGGTCAGATCCTGGGTTTGGCAGAGTGATTTCATTGCTGGGCTCATTAGCGAGGCCTGTGACCCCCAGCTGTCCCAGAGACTGTCTTTGTGTCGCTTTGGATAAATACACCTGCTAAAATAAAATGTGAAATAAATGGCATCCATTGGCAACGTCAGTGCCCAAAAGGTACCTATATAATTGACTGGCCTAGAAAGAGGTGAAGTATAGAATACAAAAATACCATATTTTAGTATTCTGTTATTTTAGATGATAAAGCACCGTTCCAGGTCTTAGCTATACAAACCCTACTTTTATCAGACAATAGTAATGAAGAGGAAAGCTAGGGTATATCATTAGGATAAAACTAGTACTGAAACCAAAGTAGGTTGAAGTAATTTCCAGTATTTGTTCAGTAATTTTGACAGAGGGAGAAATGTTTCTTTTGCTGTTGACATTTCACTCCAAGTAAGTGCTGTGCCCTACATATATTTTCAGAATTCCCCAAATTATGTCTGTACACTGCTGGCCAGACTTGTAGAAACACTTCCAATTTGCAGAACTTTGTTCCAGTTACTCCAGTTAGTTATTTCATTGTCCAGTGCATAATATTTGTTAGCATTCTTTGGTTGTTAATAAACATTACTGCCAATATTTGTGTCGTAATTTTCAAAGCGTAATGCCAAATCAGCCAGGTTCTCTCTAAAAGAATAGTTATCCATCATCCATCCATCCATCCATCCATCCATCCATCCATCTGTCCATACAGGCATCCATCCATCTGTCCACCCTTCCATTCACATGTCCAACCATCCATCCATCTTCTATATGCTACAGGGTTGCTGTCAGGCAGCATAGGGTATAAGAGAGGGGAGCACCGCGTATAGGGTTACAGTCCATCGCAGGACACACAAACACATACAATAGGTAGTTTGGAGGCCAGTACAGTCCAGTGATTTGTGCTGTGCTATAATGATATGAACTATTTCTACATTTAAAAAATACATTGACAACTGACCGCATAGCTGCCCAACAGTAACCTTAGTTCATTTAATTTTTTGTGTCAAGAGCACTCATTGCGAGCCTTTTAATTAAATTCCCTGAAAGGGGTAAATGAATGTAGCTATAGTTTCTGTTTGGTAGCAGTATAATGCCTAAAGACTATCAATAGAAGATGCTATTATGTTTTATTGATTCATAGATCGACCTTAATAATGTATTATAGATGCATTGTAATGCATTATGAAGGTATCAATAATGCATTAGAAATGACAGCTTCATAGTAAAGCAACCTCTCAGACTCCATATTAAGCATTGTTTGTACAGATCAATGTATATAATTGAATTAAAGGAACGGATCGTAAATAGATAGATAGTGACACTGGATCCTTGTACTCCAGTAAAAACAAAACACTGCTCATTTGTCTCTATAACCGGTTTGGCATAATTTAATTATACCTTGTTAGTTTTATTTCTACTGCTAAAGAAGTGCACAACTCTTACATTCAGACTATTTCTACACTGTTTATTATATTGAAAGTTTATTTCTTAACGCTTCTATGAGACGAGTCTGCGAGTGGCCAGTTTGATGTCATTTTCGTTCTGGCGAAAGGCCTGCATTCTTACCTGCGGCCTGCTTTGCTTGTCTCTCCTGACAGAGAGATGTATGGGAAAGGGAGCTTGATCCCATGCTGGAGGATGATCAGGAGCCTGAAGGCTCCTACCTGAGGGAGAGCCACCTGGGCATCGAGCGCAAGTGCTCCAGCATCACGGTCAGCTCTACGTCCAGCCTGGAGGCTGAGGTGGACTTCACCGTGCTCACGGACTTCCAGACGGGCGTGGAGGAGTTTTCCCGGGGGATGTCCGAACTCGGGGAGCAGGACTACTTCCTGGAGTCGTGCCGTGATGCGCGTGACCATAATCCTGTGGAGGACATTGTACCCGAAGACTGGCTGCTACCTGAGGTAGATGGCATGATGTGTAAATCCACATGCACATTTGGTCGTGCTGGGGATTCGCACCAGTGAATGATGCGGCAAGTTACTAAAGACAATATTTCTTGGTACTGCAGAGAATTAGGTAAATAAGCGCTGTACCCACCAAGCCTTACATTTAGAGGATATCTTCATGAATTTTGCACGTTAAACCAAATAGACATTGAGGGGCAATGATTAAGCCACTGACTGTGAGGTAGAATTACCCACATAATGGGTCTTAGCATGTTTATTTTCAGCCTCTTACCCAGAATTTTTTTTTTGTCACCCCGCAGCCATCAATGGCCTGTAAAGAGCCTAGTAGGATAAGTCCAGCCCCATCGACGAGGACAGAGTCCAGCGATGTCATCACTGTCCATTTACAAAGGAGAGATCCGGGCCAGGCAGCCAGTAGCAGAGTGCTGAGAAGAGAGCCCAGCGACGTCGTGGCCTCCCAGGCCTTGAAGAAGACGGGGTTCAAGATGGAGACGCAACCCAATGGGACAGAGGTCACCACCACCATCTTGGAAATGTCAGATCAGGTACAGGTGTAATTACCTCTGCTAACATTCCTTCTCCTTCAGGGGTCATTTACATTTGTGATGAAGTAGCTTTTGAAGACTTCGAATGACATCTGAGCTGGATGACTTTCCTTTCATGGCTTTTCACAAAACCTGTACATCTGAACATCATGACTTTTTGCATCGTTGTCGAATGAAAACTGATGTATGTGGTAACTTGGAAAATATTTTGTTGTATCTTATGACTTTGCAGCACATGGTAGAGTTTAAGAAACTGGAATTATCATGAGAAACTGAAACTATCATGAGAATGGTACATTAGTTTGTACTTAGGCAGGGAGTTTCACAATGGAGCATATCACTGTTTCTTTGTCGACTGCAGAATTACAGTGTGAGCTATCTAGAGGACACTCTACCCTCTATGGCTGAAAGCTTCCTGCCTGTAAGCATTACCCTTGCTGGAAAATGCCTGGATCAGTTCTGTGTAGCACCTTTTTGCTTTATATGATTTCTTATTCATTTTTTGTACTACACCCATCCTTACCACAGGTAAAGACCGTCACCCTCGGCAGAGAAGCTTTTGGCTCTCCAATGATCGTCACCTCAGAAAATGTTGCCTCGGCAACTACAACACAAGTTACCAAGGTAACCAGACTTATCTTTCCACCAGACTTGGGCATTGAGATTTATGAAGCTTATTTATGACCATTTTATGTGTTCTGGAATTGCTGACCCTGGGGAAAAAAAAGCCTTTTTAGAGAGAGGCAGAAGTTCTTTTGAGTCTCAGAGGAAACATTTGACGTGGTGTACAATTAAAGACCAAATAATACAAATTACAGCAATTATTTCACAAGGCATTAATGACCTAGCTACAGAGACATATTTAAGTAAAGTCAAGGATAATTATAATAATAAATAGACAATGATAATTAGATAGTAAACTAAAGTTAAATAATTTTTAAAAATGTATTAATAATCTTATAATGTGTAGTCCCATATTTTTTGGTTAATTTGAATTACTTTCCTGTATGTGTTTTTATATTGCCAAATAAGACAAAATGCATTTCTAATGGAATCAAATGAAAGATTTTTGAATGGTGATATGTAGGACCATTCCATACTTGAATGGTCCTACATTTGTGCATAAATGTTTGTGGCTGCCTAAATGTCCATTATTACCGCACAGCAGCTGCTGTTGTGTCAACATTGTGTGTGACGTTTTAAAATAAAGTAGCAATAATTTTTTCAGTCCACTGAGGAAGTCAACTGGCTGGTTTAGCCCCATATACTGGCATGGGCTCCCCAGAGAATCTAGGGTTCACCAGTGTCCAGTGCCACTGGAGCAACTGGGATCTAAAGGGACCAATATTCGCATCGCACTGATGGCATCGGGATTTGAACTAATGACCTTTCAATCTGCACACGTTCCCATTGTCTGCTTGTGCTCGTGGATTCAGTTCTCACCAGTGCTCTGTGTGTCGTAGACTGTGAAAGGGGGTTATTCCGAGACAAGAATCGAAAAGAGGATAATCATCACTGGAGACGAAGATGTGGACCAAGATCAGGTGGGCCAGCACAAATCTGTAACTTGTAGTGCGTTACCATTGACCATTGTGATTGGTGGTTCATGGCATTGCCTTGACATTCTTCTTAGGCTTTAGCCATGGCGATACAAGAGGCCAGACAGCAGCATCCTGATATGCTGGTAACCAAGGCAGTAGTTGTCAGGGAAACTGAAACTTCCTCTCAGGAGAAACACAGAAGAACTGAGGTAGTGTGTGCTTCCTACTCTTTCCAGTAGATGGCAGTAGATGACCTGTGAAAAGCACTATATTAAATTAAACATGAAGTTTGAATTTGTGTGAATAATACCTAAAGTCTGCTCTAGATATTTATGAGTGGGACAGAAATGGCATGCATAATCACAGGGTCATGCGGTGTTAAAAATGTATCACAAAAACAAGAATAAAAATAATTCATAGTAAATGTGCACTTCATTCAAACTCTCAGGTATGTGTGAATGTGGAATGCAAAAGTATGGGATGTATAAAAAAAAAAGTATAAAATATGTTTGCCTGTGCAAAATCCAAGGTTGAATGAAAAAAGGGTAAGTGTGAACCTTGTGAGACGCCACTGTGCGTGACCTCTGACCCTGTGCGTGACCTGTAACCCTGTGTGTGCTCTTCTCTTATAGTCCTGAAGATAGATGGCGGCAGTGAGCACCTTCAATGGGGACAGGATGCGAGTCGAGCCTTTGGGCCCTGCATGCCCAAAACACCTGACGACCACTCTCTTAGTCGTCCCCTCACTCCTGTTAGATATCTGCTCACTCTTCAAACAACCATGTCTTACATACTCATCATGATTTCCACAATTAGTACGTCTGCCCTCAACAGCTAAACCCCCAAAGCGGTCTTATACCTAAACCGTACCTAAAACATGGTCGCCCTACAGTTTAAACCCAATCTTACCCCATTGCCTGCCCACGCACGAAAGATGGCTCCATTTTTGCTCATTTTGATACTCTTGTGTCTGTCTGAAACCTGCCTGCTTCCTAACCCTTTTAAAGCAGACAGTCACTATTGCATCCCCTGGTTCATCCAGGTTACAGCACAGTGACCCTGCTTAGTTAAAAAAAAAGAAAAAAAATCCAGTAAAATAATTAACGAGAACAGATCCTAAGAAGTATTCCTGTTCTAGATGACATCCAGCCAGTAGTTAGAAAAAATCATAGTCACTGAGTGATAGGCCAAACTGCTTTTAAACTGCATCCATAGATCCTTCCATATCTTCCGTCCATAATGATGTCATTCTCCACAATCAGGACTCAGAAATGGCAAAACAATGGTAATACAAATCTGTCTGGTCATCTGTGCCAGGATATGAACTTCAAACAATATTTGACGGCAAATTTTTATAAGTGTGCAAGATCAGAGGACTAAAGTTAGGCCCTGTGTTTTGAACACTGATGCGTTGTAACAGGTCAAATACAGTCATTGTGCATGAAAGGCGGCCTAACTGTGCTGAGGAAGACGTTGACCAGTGCCTCAGTTTTAGAGCTGTTTGCGAAGGGCACCATCAGAGACGACCTCGACCACAGCCTCAGTTTTAGAGCTGTTTGCGAAGGGCACCATCAGAGACGACCTCGACCACAGCCTCAGTT
>JABFEA020000110.1:29611674-29624618 GCA_019775915.2 Cyphomyrus plagiostoma
GCCTCAGTTTTAGAGCTGTTTGCGAAGGGCACCATCAGAGACGACCTCGACCACAGCCTCAGTTTTAGAGCTGTTTGTGAAGGGCACCATCAGAGACGACCTCGACCACAGCCTCAGTTTTAGAGCTGTTTACGAAGGGCACCATCACAGTCATAGCAAATAATCAAGCAATAACAGCACAGGTTTTTATTAATGGGGCTTTTATACTAACATCATTGACCAAAAGCTTTGCTTCTAACACATTTACCCAGGCGTTTGCTTCACTCTATCTGGGAGCCTTTCCAAAAAATGACACAGTTATAATTTTGGCAGTCAGACTTTAAAAGAAAACACTTTATGAATTACGTATTCTTTGGATGCGACAATATTTTTAATTATATTTCAATCGAAATTTTGGATTTCCCAGTTGTATATACAGTATGAAGTTGGGTTTAGAACAGGTCCTTTTCATAATTTAGGGAGAATTAGCTGTGTGAAACAGTGTCTGCATGTTGTTCAGTGCATCTGAGGACCTTATACGTTCAGCTGTAGCGTGCCGTATAACATTGAGTCATTAGTATAGCTTTGAATCAATTCCTGTGGGAAAATGTGTCCTTAGGTCACTATCGCAGGGCACAGCACTTGAGGTTGATCAGCCTAGAGACACCATTATAGTGTCATCTGTTGCCTGCAGCAATGGATGATGTCATACGGAACTGCAGGCCTCTGTATCATAAACTGAGCCAGAAGACCTTAAACTGACTATTGGTGTCGATGTTTGAGAGCTCAGAGAAGAGCAAAGTGAGTGTCAGTAGCTTTGATCTCTTATAAAGACAGTACAGAAAAATGTGCTCCTCTCTTTGTGGCATAGTGTCTTTTTGAAACGGGAAACATGCCCTGTTTTTACTCCATTGTGTTCTTGTTACCTGAGACCACAATCTCTTCAAGAAGTGTGGTACGTGGGTCCTTGTCATGAGTCTTTAAAAGATGTGTGTATGCGTGTGTGTGTGTGTGTGTGTGTGTGTGTGTGTGTATAGACCAAGAAAACTGCTTTCATGAAGCTCAGTACTGAACTTGAGCGTGATTGTTTCTTCACTATCCCAGTGACGACACTAGTTGGTAAGTTGTGACGCACAATTTATGTTGCAGTAAGAGAGAACCTGTTTCTATTCCAATCTACCTACACTTTGGGTGCTCGGTGGTGTGTGTCTGATTGGGTACAGGAAAGTTAGGTACTTCCAGTCTTTTTGACAGCCTGGATTCTCAGTGATGGCGCATCCCGATTGTCTTTGCCTGGGTACGTAGAGCTGCAGGGGGCTGTCTGCACCAGAGTGTGGAGACCACCCCCCCCCCCGAGCATTCTAAATCCCGCCCTCCGCCTCTTCCATTAACGCTGCCATGCTGTTAGTTAGATCCCACCCTCCCGGATGCATTACTACTCCGTGTCCAAGACAGACGACGAGTGCATGTGTGACTAGGCCACGCCGTCACAAAGGGGCCAGGTTTTCTACAGTTGGACATCACTAGGATGCAGGTGTCTTTTAGAGAGTACTGTACCTCTGTGTTCAGTATGGAATTCCACATGCAGGTGTCTTTTAGAGAGTACTGTACCTCTGTGTTCAGTATGGAATTC
Source organism: Cyphomyrus plagiostoma (assembly GCA_019775915.2). Taxonomy (NCBI): domain Eukaryota; kingdom Metazoa; phylum Chordata; class Actinopteri; order Osteoglossiformes; family Mormyridae; genus Cyphomyrus; species Cyphomyrus plagiostoma. The sequence continues at coordinate 29,613,287 of JABFEA020000110.1, forward strand.
CACATAGGGATGAATATCCCTGGGGCTGGATGAGAGCAGGACCCGTCACTCTGAACCCAGTGAGTCCGCACCACTGCCCAGAAGCTCCCTGCCCCACTCCCCATCTGCTGCACTTAGCCCCCCACCAGCACCTCCTCACAGTTAATCCTTACTTTAGTGCATTCCCCCATCGCCTGATGCTGTATGTTTGCTGTACACTGTATCTGCATTCAATAAACACACTAATAAATGTCACATGTAGTAGAAAGCTTCATGGTGTTTTTTTCCCCCCCTACACATTTGTGTAAAAACCTGGGGGTATGTGTGAGATTAAACTGTCAATGCCATTTTTTTAGATTTTTCAATTTTTAATATCACAGAATGTCATCGTGTTTACACACTGTGTTAACGTCATCTTCATTACACGTAATACATCTGTTGCTATCATAGAGAACGCTCACTGCTTTGGTCCGTGCTTTTATGTAGAATGTAGGAATGCTGGCCATTATTGCACGTTAATTAGCAGTATCATCACTGTGCTCCCATTATCTAACTATAATCACCTCTAGCATCATGACACTGCTTAGTTCACAAATACTACACCTGTGCCATCGACTGTGATAACCGCCATGCACTGTGCATAGCTTGAACCACAACAAAATGTGACTGTTAACTTGAGTGCAGGCAATGATGAAGGGCACAGCAGTTAAATATGTCATTTCATTTTAATTGTATCAAAAAATTGTATTAGTGCACGAACATGTTTTTCCATTTCATTTTATCACGTTCTTAGTGCTTTATTGTTAACTATTTTAAATGTACACCGAGTACCTCTCAGAAATGCACATCACAAACCATCGCGCTGCTGAAAATGATGACAGATCTAGGACCGGCTAGGACTGCGTAATATGAAGCTTTGAATTCACATGTAGCTTTCTATCGCCATCTTGTGGTAATTTCAGGAATTTCAAAGAAATTGGTCCATCGGTCTCGTTGAAAAGTAAATTGGAGTAAGGCGAACAACTTTATCAGACCGGGACCCCCAGCCTTCTAAACTTATTTGATTTTGATATACAGGCTTTCAGCATGGACACTTTAGGTTGGGGCTGACAAATCATTTATGACAATCCTATGCCCACAGAGGCGTAGCCATAAATTCTGCCCCCTTGGTAAATTGTTCTGAGCTGGCGGGGGTCCCCCTCAGTAGATTTTGGGGCATTGTTGGTGTCGGGCATTGTTGAATCTGCAAAGGTATCTATGCCCCTCCATTGCGACTAGGGTGTGAGTATTGCAGTGCGTCTTTGTTTGAACCCTTATATCCGCAACACGGCAAAATGAAATTCAGATGTTCACAAGTCACAGCACTGAGTCATGCAGAAGTGTGACGTACATAAGTTTAACAATATTCACATCTAAAAGTTTAAAGTCACAAGATTGCAAGGATGATTCCCGGGTTGTCACAGCAACTAACCTGGCAACCCACTGCAGTATTTTTCAGATCAGAGTCCGAAATTCTCCGTCTAGCGCTTCAGCTCGTGCGTGAATTTGCTATATGACAGATCAAGCGGACAATCAGCCTTAATCACCACTGTGAAGAACGACACATATGATTTTAACTTTAAATGAACAAATGGTTTTAAGAGTTCTGTACACTTAATATGGAACCAATTTGAGGAAACGTGTGGCGTAAATAAAGGCTGTTTTTTACTTCTGTGTTGAGCCCAAGCCGTGACACACACAAGCAAGTGGCTAACGCCATCGCGAGCATTTTTACTTCTGCTGGTGTGTCTGTTTCACTCAGCAATTACTCCGGCAAAACTGTTGGATCGCAATTAAAAAACAAACAGACATTTAACAAAGTATCTACTTATCGAATTCTGGTCATGTTTGTGCTGTTCCAAACTTTCCGTAGACATGTTTGAAAAAATGTCGAGCCACTACAAAGTCACTTTTTATGCATTTCCCCTTCTAAAGATAGCATCCATACTACTTTTTTTTTCTATCAGTCTTGCGCTGTCTTGTACAGTAAAGTATGAATAAACTTACTGGAGGAATGTGAAACTGGTGCTGTCATCCTGAATGTTTTGTAGACGTGTTGTTACGATGCCTAGGGCAGGTTATTTAATGCTAGATATAAATAGTGCTTCAATTTCAATTAAGTTTCAATTAGCAGTATAAGTTCACCTGACATGACCGTTTCTCCGCTCCTATAAACAGCCCAATCAGTCCTTGCGGTCTTAGATCCCTGGGGAGGTGCATGACAGACTATGACGTAGGGTCCACACCTATGCAGGATTTATGCCGTCGATTCGATCAGCCTTACGGGGATATTGATAGACAGTTCTACCAGACAACAAGAAAAGCCCAAGCAATAACGTCCCAAGGAAAGAGAAAACAGACATTAAAAAAGGTTTGGATTTTAATAGAAATATCTTTATATATCCAGAATCTGAGAAATACAAAAAGTGCATTTAACACATCCAAGACCCCGTGGGCTCTATGACCGGACAAAGTACCACATATCGCATTGTGCTGCACCTGTTCCACACGGGAAAAAGAAAGGGGAGGGGAATCAGATTCTTATTAGGTAAATGCAGTAAAGACCCAATCGAATGTTCCAAGCCTCACAGAATGCAATTTTCCATGCTATACAGTCACTGCTGTTAACTGACACCTCTGCAGATATGAGATGAGCTATATTTAATTACACAAACTGCAAGACCTGCCACATATCATCAGATGCTAATTTAAAAAGTGGAGAAGAACAGCAAAATATGTATGCACCCGTGTATGTATTTGCAAATATAGATATCTGCACACATACATACGCACGCACACACACTAACATATTACTATTAGCAGTATAACTCTAAATGTACTTAAGGCTCTTTGAAGCCCTGAGGATTTAAAACCTAGGAAATTTGGTGGCTTATGCGGTAGCACTCCACAGGACAGAAAACAGCAAGGTGGGCAATATGGCGTAGCGGGGCCCTCGACCCACACAAATGAAGGGAAACCATTGTATTCCTATTGGCAGGAGGGCTGGGGGAACCTTCCCGAATCTAGGGTCCAATGAGCTGTTTGAGGCTGTGGAACCCAGCATTAGGAATGGGTGGGCAAAACAAAGGTACAACAGCATACATGGGACAGGAGGGAGCGACCGGGCGCAGGCTGGTTCTCTGCAGGGCTGGTCCAGGACGCCTTTAGGGCGTGCAGCCCTCCTGTAGGTACGAGCCACAGAAATCAGGATTTGGAGCTTCACGTAAGATCTACGTGTGACCTCTTGTGAGAGCAACAGGCAGGTGACTCGTACAACCACGGCTGTTTTTCATTCTTGCGGCAGTAAAGCGACGACAAAATCATGTTATTTTCAAAAAAAGATGTGAAAAAGGAAATGAAGCGAGATGCAAAACAGGATTTTATGTAAAAAAAAAAAATCATCTTATCATCTTCCTTCCCAAAGAAAGATCTTCTTGGATTAGACATTTAATTCCAGTACCCTCATTTCCATACTGGAAAGAAGCTGCCAGTTGAACCTACTGGCAAATACAAACATCTACAGGGGAGTCATTCAATGAGCATGTAAAACTTCCTTCTTCTTTTGTTTTTTTTTTTTCTGTCTGGTAAAGTCAACAGCAGGAACAACAGACTCAAGCCAGCATTTTCCCTCTAATCATGGAAAAAGACTTGCAGATTCCCCCCGTGTTGGGGACCATCTTGAGTTGGTCTTGAAGCACTGGCTGGTAGTGAAGCCGTCTGTGACCCCTGGTACCTGCTGCCTAAGCCTCAGCCCGTGAAGCAGGTGCCTTCACTGAATGCAAGAACTTCACGGAGCTGTTTGTCATAATGTCGTCCTGGCTGTAACGGACAGAGCTATTGTGCTGAGTGCTGACCATTTAGATATCTTGGACGTGGAGCTTATAGCATATGGACCTGCAATGCAAACATTTTTAAACCGCTGTCAGTTAAACCACGCCGATGTTAAAGCTCTATACGAGATTATAGTAGATATAGTGCATCCTTAACATACAGTAATGAATGCAATCAATGTGAGAGTATCAAGTTCCAGGTATGTTATTTGTTACAGTTTTGAAGAAGAAAACCATTCTGAGCATTAGATCATTACCTTTTCACCTAGACAGCACAAAACACGAAGGCATTAAGGCTTCTTGGCACCAGCAAATATTATTCCCCAGTTTAGTTTGCAGCTGTGTGTTTTATTGTGCTTTATTTGTTCATCAAATATAACATGGCGTATCTATCACTTGTCTACTTTCCTGTCATTTAACAATTTAATTGCTTTTAATGAGTTGATTACTTTTTTCTACAAGGATTCTTATCCTGCTTCCTGTGCTGCATTTTGTTTGTTACCATAGATTGTGATTGGAGTGTAATGACTTCAATAGATTTAGAAAACTAAATGCACCCTTCTGTATTTGTTTGTTTGTTTGTTTGTTCGTTTTACATGTGCCTGTGTCTAGAATAATGGATGAGCATTATGCTTAAATAACAATGAATAACAAAGGGAGTCATCTATTGCATAAATAAAGACTAGAGCAGTATATTGTTTAATCCAGTTAACCACGTTTAATTATTGGGACAAAATTACTGAAACAACCTTGATTGGAGTTTTTCTGCCATATTTATTAAACTTCAACATGTCATTAGAACTCCGTAATGTTAAAACTGCTATGATTAAATATAATGAAGCTAATTTTATATTGACAGAACTTCAGAAACTTTATGATTATGTTTCATTATATCTAAACAATCTAGCACATTGATTAAAATATTTGTTAAGAAACTGCACCTGGCTGAATCCATTTGATTTCATTATGTCCCTTTTGTTGTGTTGTGAAATGCAAAACTTTGCAACTGTGGGAAAGGGGTCATGGTGGGGGACTACGTAAAGCGTCCTAACAGAATTTGGTTTTGGAAAATGACTAGTTAGTGAAATTTTGTATATTGTTGAATTATGTAATTAAGTTCTAAGTTAGGATGTTATGTAACGGGAGATTGCAAAAATGGAGCTTATATAGCACAGTATAAGGCAATTAGTGCATAGTGTATAGCAACGATAGTTAATTACTATATTATTATTATTATTATTATTATTATTATTATTATTATTATTATTATTATTATTATTATTATTATTCCTTGGTTTCAGTCTTTTCTTTAGGAAAAAGCTCTGACATCAGGTTAATTGAGTCTACATTCCATTTTCTGGGGAAAATTCAATATTTTTAATAAGGACCACAATCATCCTGCACAGAAAGACACCTGTACACTCGAACCTGATATGCTGGGGATGGTGATCTCCTTGCTGGTGTTTCCCTCGCCCCCGTCGCTAACGGGCGTTATCTGAATGACGTACTCTTCGTCAATGGGCAGCGCCAGCTCCAGCGAGGTAGTGTTGGTCTCCACCATGCTGGTCCAGCTGTGTCTGATCTGCTTATACCTGACCTAGAAAGTATCGGACATCCCACCTTCACATCATCTACAGAGACAAGGGAATCTCACGCAGACAATCTCCCCCTATATTCGTAGACACCAAGGTATTTCAGAAACAAAGGAATTTTACACAAATGATGCTCCACCAACACAGTGCACAAACCAAGGCTGACCCAAGCAAAATTTCATTAACTGAGTTGGCATTGAGAGGTTGATGACGTGGGAGCCCCCTGGTGGCCAGTGAGCCCTAAGCAGCCACTTGATTTTCTTATGCCCTGGTTCTGCCTTGCACAGATTGGAGTGTTACGCAGGTTACTGTACAAGTGAAGCGTTGAGCACACTATCTATCAAAGCCAAGCAGCATAAGCACAGGCGATCACACCAGTGAATCTGAACACACACCACAGACAGGAAGTGGGGTGGTATACATCACTCAGACAAACAAGAACTCCAACTACCTCCATAGAACAAAACACAGAAAGACGTCCAACAGGTTCTAGCAAAGAGATTGAACAGCGCTGTCAGTGCAGAGGAAATTTGGTCCGAATATGGGCATGAAACTTTGGCAATGCTGCTCGAGAGGAAAATCTATTTAATACAATACACATTCCAAGAATGAGACAGTTCTTTTAACCATCTTGTTATAACAATGTATGAAATAGATGGAGATAAACAGTCTTATTTTAAGTAGCCTTGGAGTTGCTGGAACTGATCTGCTTTCAGCATGACCACTAAGGGCCGCTATGTGCTTTATGCATGACTCATTAGTGTCTGGAGATTCCGTGTCAGAAGACACTTCACAGGTGCTAATTACCGCCTGCCAGTGTGAGCACAGAGCTCACTGATCTCTAAGCAAATGTTCCCTGATAAGCATGTAAGTACTTGGCATGGGGTAGGAAAATGTCCTGTACACAACATATGATAAAAGGCCACTTTGAATTTTAATATAACTCTGTCAACGCCTCAATAAAAAGGTGCTTTGTGTTTTTTAGTTCTGATCTAGCATTTATGTATTATTAATGTATGTGCAATATATGTATATGGTGCATATATAACTCTCACACACACACATACACATTACAAGCACCAATGCTAACCTGGAAAATTCAATCGGTGCCAGCAGTGAAAAAATATATCGGTCATCGATTGAATTTTCCAGGTTAGTGTTGATGTTTGTGATCAACCAATCAGCAAAATGTATCGCTGTTAGACCCTCCCAGTAGCTCCTGGTCAAAGGAAAAGTACGTAATCTGGAGTAAATAAAAAGGTTCAGGAACTTCACAACTTCACATAACTGAAGTTCCTGGTAAGAGACAAAGGTTCTGGTTAATGAAAAAAGTTCTTGCGGTGGGAAACCCCCTACAGGAATTTGCTTTGCAAATGTGACACTGCATCATGGAAGTATGGATCAGTGAGTATTAAACACAATGAGGTGGGGTGTCTCTTACTCTGTAACTAGTCACTTCTGATTCATTCTCCAGTGCTTTCACCTGGTCCCATTTCAGGATGATCTTTGAATTCCACATTTTCCACATGACTTTCATAGGGGGCTGACTTGGTGCTGAAACAGAGGTGAGGGAGATACATTAATAGTACCTTTTAAAATGGCCTGTACCTTGATATCTCTTGATTTGTAAAATATATTCCTTGGCATGGCAGCTATATGACAGAGTCATATAAGGTGTCACTGGGCTTCTCTGTAAGGGACAGTGAGGGACTTTGGGGGTTTATGGGTAATGCATGCTGGTTTATGGGTATTGAATGCTGGTTTCAAGACCAGGGTTTTCTTGGCAATTGAGAGCAGTGATGTGACACTAGTATTCATTGGCATGCAGGCCAAAACCTATGAGACTCACGAGGTTTCTTGGTGGTAATATTGACCACTGAGCTACCAGGCCCAAGGCCTGCTGTGTTGTACGCTCTCACTGCGACGGAGTAGGTGCTGCTCGCCTGCAGCCCACTCAGCACTGCTGATGTTCTGTTTCCCATGGTCCTCATCACACTGGCCGTTTCCTCTCTCTCCGTCTTCCCCCAGTACCTCAACTGACACATAGAAAGGGGCAGAGTTTCATTCACTGGGCAAGTGCGACATTCATTCTCCACGATAAATTTGTTACGTTCATCAAATACACATAAGAGGGAATAAACATATAAATGTTTCAAGTACGTTAAAATGCTTGGAGACCGGCAACAGGTGTGAATAAAATAAATTGGTAAGTGAAAGTGGGTCTACCACTTACCTCATATCCTAGGACTCTCCTTCTAGTCTGCAATGACAAGGGCTTCCATGTGACCTCGATTTCGGACGCAGAAAGGCTCCTGGCCCGAATCCTGGAGGGAGCTCGGTTGGGCTCTGCAGGATGACAGCACTGATGAAAAGTCAGGCGACTGACTGTGGTACTGGCCATACCGTTTCAGTCTATGGGCCTACAGTCCACCTTCATTATGGAAGACCTGACAGATATGTTGATCTTCTCCTTTTCCACCCAGCCTGTCTTCCTGGAACCTTATCTGGATCCACAGGCGTCTAGACCATTGTGGCAAGCAGAGCGAGGATCAAACCGAGACGGCACAAATGTCTGCAAGGTGCTGGCATTTACCTCCTATTGTGTAGATTACCATCTAACTCTGCTGACCAAAATAGCCCAAAATGATGCCTTGTTTATCTTTAAAGCTTTATCTGAAATCTTCAAGAGCTCCCAAACCTAAAGTAGAACCCCTGATGACAGCATGCTGTGCCATGTACTAAATTCCAGTCGCGATGACCCAAACCCAGGAGGCTAGAGACACATTTCATAATGCTATAAATACCCCCACCACACACACACACACACTCTACCGAATGCCTCTACATCATTTATCCTGCTGGACCTTCACCATAAGACATACTTCCCTTAATTTAAAGTGATGCTTTTTCAGATCTACACAGCCAGGCGCATTCTGAAGCATGTCAAGTCCAGCGCCTCACTCAATTAATCAAAATAAGCTCATCTTCAGTAAGCGAAGCTGCCAAGTCATTCATTTTTCCTGCTTCCACTGTCCTACCTTCTTCTGCAGAGTAGATGGTGGTGACAGGCCCAAAAGGCCCCTCCCCCTTGTTGTTGTAAACACCCATTTTCACTTGGTACGGCGTGAACGGTAAGACGCTCTCATTCTTGAAGGTGTAACGGGATGTGTCTGCTGAGGGGACGGCTGCCTGCATCCATCCGGTGGCACCATTTGGGCGGAACGCCACAACGTAGCCGAATCCGGGCCCTGCCTGTAGCTCTTCTGGGACAGGCTAAAGGCACCGGGAGACATTTGCACACAGGAAACTCATATTAGCGTGTAACGGTAACAGTGTGTCACCACACAACAGCTGGCCATGGAGAATTGCCTTCTCCCACACATAATGCACTGTGCAAAGTCTTCCGCAGCGAAAGGAAATGTCGCTTACATCACATAAACCTATGAGGAGAAGCTAACGGTTTCAAAACCTCAAAAGTTCAAAATCCAAGTATTTCCAATTCCAATATATGCGTGTATTTGTGGGACTTATCCACTAGTACATCTTGTTTGAGTAATCAAAACCTCATGAAGCTGTTTCACTAAGTTAATTAAATGTGCTGTTGATGAAATCAAACAAAAAATTGGAAATGCTGGGTTTCCCCAGAGAGGTTAGGGAGCGAAGCTGTAGTCTTCGCCCTATCCAAGAAGATAACAGTAATTGTGAATGGCATTTTGGAGAACACAATTCTAATATTTCCTTCACAATTGCAAGTGTTATTCCAAAGAAAATTCAGGAATAATACGTGGGCAGCCCTAACCTCAACCCATAGACAGTCTGCTAGCCTGAACGAACGTAAAAAGTCTTATTACCAATTTTCAAGCAAACAATACTCTACATTCCCCCTGAACCATCTTTTAAGAGAAATCAGGGAATCATTTTCAGATTTTTTGACAAATTGGATATTTCCAATTCCACTGGAATAATCACCAGCACAGCATGTGTTTATGGAACATTCTTTTGATTTGAACATGATAGTGCCAATGAATACCACATTAGCTCCACCCTCCACTCCTCCACTAACATGGCATCTGCCACCACTTCAGTGAAATTCAAATGAATGGGATCCTACAGAAAGATGAATGGTACAATTTTTAGAAGATGTCGATAGTGATAATTATCATGATAATTCTCAATTTATTGGTTCTTTCCAATTTTACAGGCTGATTTTTATTCCTAAGTTTATCACAGATGGTGTTTGGTGGTTGTATAAATACGTATAATATACATATAACGAGTGACTAGATGACAGCTACATCAAGAAAATGTAAAGTGGAAAATAGAAATAATTTTTAGAATAAATATACAAATAAAATGAATATGTTAAATAATTTCTGGTATTGTTATTCTTTTGCTACTCAATACACTATGCTGTTTGGATCGGAGGTCGTGATATGCTTTATATCATTGTTTTATCGCCCAACACAGGGGTGGCCAACCTTATCCGCAAAGACCCGCAGTGTATGCAGGTTTTTGGGGTAACCTTTAGGTCAGCTGTTCAAACCCAGGTGTGAGGACTCTTCAGCCGATCAGTCCTCTAATCAGTAATCTAATTAGGGAGTTGCAGCGAAAACCCGCATACGCTCTTTGCGGATAAGGTTGGCCACCCCTGGCCCAACCCATAGTTTCTTATTTAGACCTTTCATTACTCCTTGATGGTAATATTATTCTCTGATTACCCAACGTTTATTACGGAAGAGTCAGTGTACTATCCGAACGCAAACAGTAACCCAAATACAGTCAGCCCTTGTGCATTCGCGCTTCGCAATTCACAAATTCACAGATCCGCAACAATTTCATTCTACTGTTTTTTATTAAACATTTTTAATGTGTGTATGCATTTTTGTTTTTTCTGTTTTTCATGGTTAGCACACAGCATTTTTACAACTTATTATTTCTGCATGTCTTTACGTAATTTTTAATTGACTGAATACCTGTACTTTGTATGTACAGTATGATTCCTTTACATATTTTACTGAATTGTACCTTGGTTACGTATATGACTTCTATCAATAAGTTTACAGTCCCGTTCGCTTACTCATTTTACCTTATTGCGAATGCAAAAGAAAATGGCAGCCAATGCCGTGTTCTATGAAATAGTAGGGGTGACATTAGTATACTGTACTGTAAGTATGCTAGTGTGACAAATATCCATTAGGCGATACTGCACTCTATTTTTACATACATTTGTTTTTTTTTAACGGTAATGTATTAAGCTAACTTTTGAAATTAAAGTGTTTTGGGAGCTTGATGGTGTCATATTTAGGGTTTAAACTATAGAAATAAGCATTTATTACCGTTTTTAGTGAATGCCAAACATCTGCAAATCATCCTCATTCACGACGGGTTCTGGAACCTAACCTCGCAAATCTCCGAGGTCTGACTGTACAGGGTTGTGTTGGCTTGAAGACTATCCTGGGTAGTACACTCTCTGAAAAAAGGGTATAAATTTGTACCTCTGCTTCTCAGTTGGGCTATACCCTTGTAATTGTACCTTTTATGGTATAGAAATGGACTGTGAGGAAGGTACAAACAGCACTGTTCCTCAATACCTTGAAAGGTGCAATTATCTATAAGTAAAGCAACAACTGGCAGACCCCTGATGGTACAGCCCCAGTGACAAGCAAAGGTACCATTTACACCCTTTTTCTGATAGTGTAGATGGGACATTAGTTATGATTCTTAATGAAAAACGCACTATATTAAGGGAACGCAAACGTTTCAACCTACACTCACCTAAAGGATTATTAGGAACACCATACTAATACGGTGTTTTACCCCCTTTCGCCTTCAGAACTGCCTTTATTCTACGTGGCATTGATTCAACAAGGTGCTGAAAGCATTCTTTAGAAA
>JABFEA020000110.1:29624718-29645658 GCA_019775915.2 Cyphomyrus plagiostoma
TCTGGCACCAACAACCATGCCACGCTCAAAATTGCTTAAATCACCTTTCTTTCCCATTCTGACATTCAGTTTGGATTTCAGGAGATTGTCTTAACCAGGACCACACCCCTAAATGCATTGAAGCAACTGCCATGTGATTTGTTGATTAGATAATTGCATTGATGAGAAATTAAACAGGTGTTCATAATAATCCTTTAGGTGAGTGTATATACCTATTCCTACGGATGAACATCTTCAGTCATTAATCAACGTGTATGTACCTTTGTAAATGTGTATCAATGTGTATCAGAATTATAACTGTATATCTATATCTGTATCACTCTTTCAATAGGTGTGTATTATGGAGTTACTGTTACTCCAATTATTTTATCAAATAATTCCTCTATGTTGGCATTGCATCCAGATTTCAGGACCTAACATCTCCTCACGTGATCTGGCAGCAGACATTTGTGAACAGTGGTGAATATATTAGCATTCACCTCTAGTACCCTGCAAAGGTCTTATGCAGTCTCAAAGGCAATGTTTCAACCTATCTGTCTGGGCAGTAAAAATAAATTGGCTCAGAAAAAAAACACACAGTTAAATTTTAGAAGATATGCCAATTAAGAGTTTCACAGAAAAAACTAACAAGAATTTCTTCTCTAAAAAGTTACTGATATCTAGTTGGATGGCTAAAGGAATATCACTTCAGTTCCCAAACTTCTCCTTAGGGGTCCCTCAGCCATTCCACGTATTCCCTAAATTTCACCAATAACTCACTTAATAGATTATTTAAACTAGTGAACAACTCAATGAGGTATTGATTAGCCATATGAGATGAGCTAGTGATTGAGCTAAAACATACATAGGTGTGTTGGATATGTTCTGCAAATACTAGAGTGATGAGTGATTTTAGCTTCTGAAATAGCTGTGCTCACACTATGTCAGACATCATAGTTTTACACTGACATGAAGATCATTTAAACTTCATTTTCTTTGACTTTTGCACAGTGTGTGTGTGTATATATATATATATATATATATTTATATAAAGACATAAAATGAGAATAAATAAATACACTGTAATAGTGCACTGTGACATTAAAACCAAAAATTTACTTTAGTTTATAAAGACAACTTTTCACATCAAAGGATCAAGTTTGCCCTGTTCCCAGCTTAATCCTGGTTCAAATGCAATACTTTGAAAAAGACATTTTTCAGAGCCAGATGATAAATGACTAATGCTCCCATATAACAATGTGGAGGCAGGGAGACGGCAGCTGCTAGAATGTAGCTTTAGCTTCTCAGGAACCCTGTGCTTTTAATTAGATTATTAAAAGCTGAAAGACAATTTCTTCTTCCCCCAGGGGACCAGCTCTCCTTACAGCCCCTCTGTTGCTGAAGTGAAAAACAATAAATCATGCAGGCACACTGTTATCGCTCGGACAAAGGAAACACTGGACAGAGAAAAATGAACTGCTGCAGTGTGCGGCCCTCAGGGCTCTCATACGTACTGGGTGCGGCAGGAGCCGTGCCACTAAGTTACACTGCAATACTGTGGGGCAGCAGGCAGGACGACTTGCACGTCCAGTGGGCCGGGGCGCGTTTTCAGCTCAGCGTTTCCCTCTTCTTCCAGTTCACGGTTTTGTTCCCCATAACACAAAATACCCGCGATAATTTGAAAAGAGTGGCTCACTGCCATTCCCTGTGTCATGCGACTGTGTTCGCTCACTGTGAACGGCAAAACCTGTGCAGGGATGTAGTACCCAGAAGCCTGGCGGCGTAGCACATAAGCAACCACGGGTGGTAGGTATAGCGCACAATTATGTAGAGGTGTCCTACTTAAAGGATTTAGGCTAATAGGTCCAGAATTACACTTGGCTTTGGGTGAAGCAAAATGCTGGGGCAGAAGCAAGCCGTTTTACTATAGCTACTATTTAGCTACTATTGTTAACTTATTAGGAGCTTATTATTTGTGTGTCATATTGTATTAACTCAATTCTGATGTTAATCGCCATACGATAAAATAAGTACAGTTTTAGCACCAAATTAAAGTGTCTAGAGCCATCGGTTGCTAACAAAACTCAGGGACATTTCTCTATAGCGGCCAGCTGTGCCAAAATTTTTGCCGCCATGGCAGAAAACATCTATCCGACCAATCAATCATCCAATCCAGCACCTGGGGACTTGCTCTGGAAGCCCAATTCCAAACCCCGTGCAGGTATTGCGGAATACAGCTTGTTAACGGCGCTAATAGGCTGTATGACGCTGTCATTTAGCAGGATCCTCTTATGAAGCTCTAATAAAATGAGCTTACGCAGGTATTTTCCAGGAAAAAGAAAAAGAGATGAGGTAGGTAGACAGAGGGGGTGGTTAGGAAGGGTGGTTAGGCGGGGCTAACAACACATTAAGTTAGGAGAGGGCTAACAACGCATTAAGTTAGGAGAGGGCTAACAACGCATTAAGTTAGAAGAGGGCTAACAATGTATCCCTCTCCACACTCTCTTATTCCTTATTCACAAACACTGAAACCCGCTTATATGTTGCTATTTTACCGTCATGGTGTCATCTGGGAATGACCCGTTAATCTATCCCCCGGTGACATAGTCGCATCAGCAATGATTTTCTAAGGCAGCTACAGTGTGAATGCAAAATTGCCCTCATGTCAAATATCTTGATCCATAGGAAATGCTGCTTTGTCACTGATGCTGCAAACATCTAGGATTTCAAAGGGATGTACAGTAACACCATTCTTACATGAGAGATTTCATTTTATTGAAATTGGTAGAAGCGGATGCACTATGCTCTGCTGCAGAATCTCCCACAAGCTTTCAGGTGGGCTGAAACATGCAGGCAGGGACAGACATGACACAAGCTTTGCATTGTTTCCATGCCCATCAAACCATTTATTGCCCAGTCATGCTGTGTGGATGGGAGCTTTGTTACCTTGATTGGTCTCACTTCTACAGATAGGAAATGATTCACCAATCATTCAGATTAGCTTGGGCCTAAACTATGGACATGTGCCTCATATATAACAGACCTGCCAGATCCCTCAACCATAAAAAACAAGGTTTCTTCTATCACCTGCCAAACATATATTTTTTTATAGAGAACAGGGTTTACAGACAGCTGCCCAATGCACCAGTATCGGTAATAAGGTTTTTACGCACCAGTTCAGTCACCTTTCTGTGTACTGTTCAGTAGATTATAACTGGTTAAACTGCTAGTTCACATTTTTCATTCCCAGCCAAATTATTAACATTTGCATCCCTTTTCATCTTGAATGTACAGACATATGTGCTTTTCCAACAATCAGTTAGATTAGGTTTAGGGTTTCATACCAACATTATGTTAGTCACTGCGGCTGGTGACCCATAGGCCCGTCGAACACTCTTTGTGTGCTATAATTATCAGGCCTCTCTCAAACACCCCGTAATGCTTCCTTTAACCATGGTTACAAAAACAAGAGATTACTGCACCTACTGGGATTTTTCAAACATGACCCTCAGCGTGGTGGAATGTTAACTGCTTAATAAAACTCACAAACAACACCTGCGTGGAGGCATCTGTTTTAAATACCGTGTTTACCCTGCATTTACTAATCAGTTGGCTTCATTTATGCAGTCACTTGATCGTTTTATACTTTTGCATTTTCATTTTATTGAGGAATGCTATATGGCTAGGCTCTGTCTAATAGAAAAGCAGTATAGAAGATGGGTGAATGGATGGATGGATGGATGGATTGATTAAACAGCTGGGTTCCACTGAGCCCAAAGCTGTGGGGGGCCTGAAATACTGTATATAAGCTTACGTGGAGGACGCTCTTCTTTTGAGGAACACAGCGATATGACACTAGGGGCTTGGTACATGTGATTCTACATCATATTGTCTTACCTCCCAGGTGAGGACCAGCTCCGAGCGACTTCCCCCTCCTCCACTTACATTGGCAGGCGTGACCTTAGGCACTAGAGGACGGAATGGAATAGAAATGACGTTTCCTGGGTAACACATTTCAAACGGGAAAAGGCCATGGTAATGTATTCAAATTAGACTCAAACAGTTGGATGCGCATCAACTTGCTTTGTGGTTTTACTTGGACCTGTCAGAATTTGCATAAGATTGCCCACGTAAAATGCCTAGCTATACACTTCCCAAAAACTATATATGACTGTTAAAAGAAGAGAAGCAAATGAGAAGTAGGTGTTTATGTGGCTTGTAAGAAACCAAGATTACATGGAAATTGGCTGCATTTTGGGGACAGTGATTGTTATCATTTATCTGCTCTCCTTTGAGTAGCTGTAGAATACAGTTATATACATTCCTGTATGTTTATTTTCTACACGGCAAAAAAGCCAATTTTTGCTAAAAAATCTGTGAGCATTTTAAATTGGACACAGAAAGAATTTTACTATGAATATTTACGCTGATCATTCATACAAAAACAGCCCAAAGAATATGGTAAAAATAGGAAATTTAACTGCATCTTACATGCATCTTTGGTGCGTGCTTGTTTTGAAGGCTTGCTGGGCTCCCCGGTGCCCACGGCGTTGGTTGCCAGGACACGGAACTCATATTCCACCCATGGGTTCAGGTCTGTCACCGTGGTCATCAGTTGTTGCCCTCCCAGTTCCTCGGGAACTGAGGCCCATGCATGCACAAACACCGACAGAAGTTCGTTATCATATCTCTATAGGGACCATCCATTCATTTCTATGGTAAAAACCGTTAGCCTATCCAGCCCTAACCTTAACCATAAGTAACCAAACAAAATACAAGACTATTTGGCATTTTTAGTTTCTTGATTGCTGTCACAGATCTTTATAAAACTTCCCCTTGTGTGGACTGAAAAAATAGCAGGTGTTTTTTTAATCACATTGTGGGGACATTTGATCCCTACAGTGTATATACATATACATTGCAAATGCATTACTTTACATATACGTTACCACCATCACCCATAGAAACACACACAAAATTTACAAAACAGGAATAAACCTGTTCATAACATGTTCACATACAGAGTAGGGGGCGTGGACTGATTTACCGTACGAAGATGGCTAAAGTGACAACACAGACCCTTGCTCTCGCTAACAAAATGACTGTGCCATTTCAGTTCATGCTTAGCTAACACTTACAGGGCAGTGAGTTCAGTTAGTTTATGCATGGTGCACCGATCCACAACAGCTAACACTCATTGCGTAACAACACTGGACTGCTTGTTTTTCCCTCCAAGTTCACAGCGTGACATTAGGCCACACAAGAAACAGCAGACATGCAAGCGGCCCATCACCCGTGGGCAGACGAGGGCCCAGCAAGGGACATACAGACCTGTGGTAACGGCCTGCCAGCCAAGGGAGAAGGGGCTCCTGGCCTGGACCGTGTAGGTAGTGATGGGACTCTGGTTGTCCAGACCAGGTCTCCAGGAGAGAGCCACTGTGGTGTCACCAATATCTTCCACAGTGAGGTCAACAGGGGGGCCAGGGGGACCTGAAATGGAAGGGAGATTCTAACTGACAAATGAGACCAGGGCTTTTTAATGAAGACTCTGACATATTACCACAGTACAAACTACAAAACCTTAGAAAAACAGTCAGCCGCATGTTTTTCCAAGCACATGAATTGAGTGACTTATGAAATGTTATCACTTTATGACTTGTTGTAATGCAGTGGTGAAGTGGTTAACATTGGTGCCTGTCACTTCTGGGACTTCTGCCAGGGTTCCATGTGTTTGCACTTTGCATATTCGGCCTGTGATGTCGTGGGATTCCCATCAACTACTCCAATTTCCCCTTCCAGACCAAAAAACATCCTGAGGTCAATTAGAGATACCAAGCTGCCCATAGTGTGAGTATGCCATATGATTGGTTTGTGCCCCATCCTGGGTTATTCCCTGCCATGTGCCTATAGGCTCTGGAACCTCCTGTGACCCTGAAAAGGTCAAGTGGTTACAGATGAGGGAGGGATAGAAGAGCTGACTTTCACATACAACAGTCTCTGAAATGTATTCAGAATGGTATGAAAAAAAATGCCTGTTTGTGTTAGTGTGCCTTGCAATGGGTTGACACCCCATCCTGGGTTGCTCTCTGCCATAGGCTCTGGACCCCCTGCAACCCTGAATAGGACAAGCAGTTACAGGAAATGAAAGGATGAGATGGATTTCATGATTTTTTTAAACTTGTTTCCAAAATATGCCTTGCAGTGGCGATGTTCTCATCAACCTGGATTTTGCACATTTTGGAGATGTGAACTACTAAGTGAACAACGTAAAATTTTTGAAATAGCCCTGTTTGATTTGTGGGTCGGTGGTGACTAGATGTAAGTAAAACCATGGTGCATTTCATGTGGCGTGAGGAAACCTTTCTCAATATAATCAAAGGAAATTATAACCATTTCAGATGGAAAACGACAGCTGAATGCCACGGTTTTTCAAAAGTTGTGTCGGAATATATGTCATTCAAAGGCTTTAGCAAGTGTTACAGAACAAGTGGTAAGTGCTGAAGCAGACATGTCCAAAAAATGGTGGTATGAGAGTTTTGAAGATAAAATAATATTTAGTTCTTCTAGGGTGGCTAACTCATGGGAGGCCATCTCCATTGTGAAGTATGCACCACGGTCTGTCTTTGTCAATCCTGTTGTGCTCGCATTCGGTCAGCAGAGGTCTCTGCTGACCATCCTGTTTCATTCTCTCTAGTTTCAAACAACTCACACCTGTCCCTCATCTGGTCCTCATTATCCATGTATATAGATACCTTCCTGTGTGATGTTCCACAGTACAGTCATTGTCGATGAATGCTGTTAGATGTTTGTGCTGCCTGTCTGTTCTCCTTCATAGCTTGTCAGTGTTCCAGATATCCTGTTGTTATGAAATGTATCCTGATTCATTTCTATGGGGAAAACTCTAATCCCAACATGACAACCTTAACCCCTACCCAGCCCTAACCTTAACCATAAGTAACCAAACAAAATATAAGTCTTTTGGCATTTTTATCAAATATCAAGCATCCGTTTATAGTTTGCACAAAACACTAATTGACAGCTAGTGTTGAAACTTCTGTTGATTCTAGTCAGTGCAGCTGGCCCAAAAATATCTGCCGGTTTGGTGTGTTCATACGGTACCTCTGACTTCCACACTGGTCGAAATGGAGACGCTGTCCACTTCAGTCTGCACTACGCAAGTGTATTTCCCAGCATGCCTCAGCTGAATGTTCCTGATCATGATGTCACCTGCTGAGTGCTGCTAAAGGAAACAAACAAGATATAACCACGCCGGTTAAAAACCGGACTGAACACAAGTCCCCTTTCCCAGCTACTTAAAAAATGTGGAATCAACCAAGGGAACGCTAGTAACAATAAAAAGCAAGCGTCATATTTAAATCAAAATGAGATAAAAGTCCATTGCTTAATAAAAAGACCGGATATGAGGATTTAACGTTTGGCCACACGTTGTGTAGTTGGACTGAAGAAAACGACGAAACGACGTGGAATTCCAATGAGAAAATGACATATTTTAAGATCAGACTAGAATGGACACAGCCTTGCATCCAGCGGATCCTTACCGCTGTCACCCTCCAGCTGCTAAGTAACCTGCTGCTTCCACTTTGATCTCTGCACCATAATCGCAATTAATTCCTGACACGAGGTCATCAAAGCCTAAAAGCCCCCCGACTGACAGCAGCGGCAAATCCTGAAAATGTTCACACTGCATAGATTAATAATACAATAATCAAATCTGTCATCCAAGTATCTCTAGTTA
Source organism: Cyphomyrus plagiostoma (assembly GCA_019775915.2). NCBI lineage: Eukaryota > Metazoa > Chordata > Actinopteri > Osteoglossiformes > Mormyridae > Cyphomyrus > Cyphomyrus plagiostoma. The sequence continues at coordinate 29,632,454 of JABFEA020000110.1, forward strand.
TTACTCTGTAATTATCATTCAAATAAATTATTTTCCTGTCATACTGTTCAGGGAGAAAAAAATATTGTTACAATTTTTCTATTCTTGAGTGAAGTATAATTGGAGTTTGAAAGAAAAATGAGGGATTTGGAATTTGAAAGAAGAATATTGACTCTGGCCAACCACATTTCAGATTTTCCAACTGCAAAAAATTAGTTGACTGACTTGCTTAGCTTAGCCTGTTGTCAGATTAAATCCAATGTTTGAATTCAGTACAGAACTTTGTATAAGAAAAATGGTTTCATAAACTTTTGGAGAAAACAATTCAAAAGCATTTTTCTGTGACCTCTAACTGTTCATAAGAAAATGGTTCCAAACCGCTGTGAGATTACTTTTCAACCCTGACATATGTGTTTACTGGAAAAGGAAAATACTGATAAGATAAATTTCAACTTCTCAAATATGGTCCAGTATGATGATAATTGCATGAAAACAGTAAGCTTTTAAAGGTGTTCTAATCACTGTGCACACCACTGCATGTGGTTAAAATTAGCCTCCTATTGTTCCAAGCATAAATTACTGCAAGCGTATTACACAAAGCTTTCAAACGCATTTAAAATCTGAATATGTGGCTTAAAACAAGAAATATTCAAATGATCATTACAAATTATGTCACATCAAACTTTTGATTTTCTATACATCAAAATATTTAAGCTATTGCTATTACTACTTATAATGCATTTTATTATTGTAATTTTTATTTTTTATTTTTGTTTTCACATTAAAAAATCATTGGAGTAATTGTATCATTATGCTTTTTGTCTTTCAAATGGAGAGGTAACCTGGTTTCGAAAATGATTCAGTGACAAAAAAGGATGAAGATATTTATGAAGATTTGAAATGAGACACTCCTCATGTTTCAAGATAAGATAAGATAAGATAAGACAATCCTTATTAATCCCATAGATGGGAAATTTGCATTGTTACAGCAGCCAAATGATGTTAATCATCAGTGGTGGATATTTTTCCTAAAATATGGGAAATAGTAGACACTTTTAAAAAATGTTCTTACCAGCTCATAAAATTAGACTTTGTGGATTTGCTGCGTATTTAAGATGACGGAATGCTTAGGCAAAACAGAAGAAGTAATTCTACCCCATAATTTTGATTAAACCGATGGATATTTGCATGCTGCAGTAGGAAGTCCACAAACCAATCAAATATTTTTATCAGGTGATTTACAAGCTGACTGATGTGAGAGAAAAACAAATGCAGACTCATCTAGTTTATGTCTTACCTACATATCACACATCAGGAGTTTCGACATTCATCTAAGATCCGCTTACGTGTCAGTGTTACACATACAGCTGCCTTCACTGGCTCCTCTGCTCAAATTTACTAGGGGAATATAATAAATCTCTGTCCAGTTTTACTGATAGGTTTTGGTCTGTTACCAGAATCATAAATAAATTGAAGGCAATTTTTAACATGGGGAAGAAAATTGCTCTCTGACATTCATCATGCATGATTCCCTTTCTGCAGCCCTGGCCACAGTCCCTGTTCTCCCTGATCCTGGAAAGTAATGCCACAGAAAACAGACGAAGTCCATTAGGCGGGGTGCTTTTCATAGAGCACCTGTCGCTTTCAGTCTCACAGGGGGGGTCATACATTACGGTCTACTCACGCCGCCCACTTTCTCAAAGTAGCCGCCATGGGAGCTGAAATGCAGAGGCTGCTGGCCAAAGAACCAGGAGAACTTCAGGTCCAGGGAGCCATCGTGGGACACCTGACAGGGCAGGACGACGCTCTCGCCCACTGTCACGTCCAGGTTTGCTGGAGGTGTCAGGATGACTGTTGGCTCTACAAAACAAAACAGAGCAAAAAAGGCAGTTAAATGCTAAATAAATAAACATTTGCTGCAAACAAGACCTCAACAAGACTCCAGTTATACAAATTAAGGCAGAGACTGTGCTTATGGGCACATCATACTTGACTCCGTGAACCAGCAGTGATTTGTATGTATCACAAAGCATGACTGAGAATATCTGCATTAGGAAAAAAAGATATTTAAGACGCCCTTTCATCAATAAATATATTTCATGTCTAGATTCCTAATGTGAAAATCAGCCATTTCTGCCAGCGCTAACATGAAGGTGATTTGGGCCCCTGAGACATAGTGGAAGGGTCTCCACATGCCCCTCTGTGGCTCCTGATATATCGGGTATGATATTTAAATGTTATTCTGCAACTCTTTAATCTGCTCATGAGACTTTCACCTTTTAAGACACTTCATGTCTGGAGGGAACCCTAAGCAGCTGTATACTGTACCTCCCTACATATTTTACCATTAATTATTATAGTCATCAGTGCTTTAACAAATTTTCCCATGCACAGCAAAAGAAGGATTAAAACAATTAACAAGAAATACAAAAGCATAATGAGATCTTTTAAATTGCAACTGAGGAGGTGCAAATGAGATCCACCAATCACTTTAAAGCACTTCAAATCCTTAAAGAACTAAAGTCATATCAAGAACCTTATCTTTTTTTATCAAAAGGTCAAACCCCTATGAAACATAATGCAGGCTTCTAGCTTCATATCTAAAATCTGTCCCTAGGCTCACGTTAATCTTATTTTGTTGACATTATTTCTAAGTGCTACACCTCTAAATTCAGAACATCTTAATGATTTTTTGTGCACCAATAGACATAGGTGATTCCACGATCATGGTGCCATTTGCATTCAACTGACATTAAATTTGCCAAGATGCATTTTAAGTAATTGCAAAAAATCTTTTACAATTAAACTAAGTGTCCTTCATGGCAACAGACCTATAAGTAGTAGAATGAAAAAAAAAAAATCTAAATCTACAGTAACTGCACAGTTTAAGAAAACAGCATTTTTGCATGTCCATCTGCTCTCCAAGCACACTGTACCTAGAAAAATAGATATTAAAATGCTTCAAAAATCTTCCTTTTGGATTATGGTGTAGATTCATGTAACATTTTAGGCTTGAGACATAATTGGTCATGAGTAATTCATCATAAGTTATGAAAAATAATTTAGTTGTTATCGTAATATTGACTTTAATAAAACAAAAGAGAGGACACTCGGAGGCTTCCACAGCCAGACGTCACACTACTTTGACCCTAGTTGAGGAAAGTCAAATCGAATATAAGTAAGCATAGTAGAACTAATAAAAGTAAATATTTTTCAAAACAATCAGAAAAAAACATTAAGAAGCTTAAATTTTTTTTCACAAAACTCCTGGGGATTTTCAAAGATGGGAGGTAGGATTGGATATGTGGGGAGACATTATAATTTGTGGGTTCCACGGAAATAAAGGTAGCTGATTACGAGAAAGATCTCGTGCGCATGTTGATGCTTCCATGTCCCACTCTCGCCTGTGTAGGGAAGCAATAAAAAAGGGCAATAGAATGTTGGGTTATTTCTCTACATGTGTGGAGTTTAAGTCAAGGGAGGTGATGCTACATTTATATAATTCCTTGGTAAAACCCCACCTAGAATATTGTGTGCAGGTCTGGTTAGAAAAGGTGCAATGAAGGGCTATGAGAATGATTCCTGGTCTTAGAGGAATGTCTTACAAGGAGAGGTTAGCTGAGCTGAATCTGTTTAGCCTTGAGCAAAGGAGACTAAGGGGGGACATGATCCAGGTATATAAGATTCTAACAGGTCTGGATGCTGTTCAGCCAAATGGCTATTTCAGTATTAGTTTAAATACTAGAACTCGTGGCCATAAGTGGAAATTAGTGGGAGAACATTTTAAAACAAATTTGAGGAAGCACTTCTTTACACAGTGTGTAGTTAGAGTATGGAATAGTCTTCCTGTTAGTGTAGCGGAAGCTAAAACTCTGGGTTCCTTTATATCAGAGCTAGATAAAATTTTAACAACTCTGAGCTATTAGTTAAGTTCTCCCCAAACAAGCTTGATGGGCAGAATGGCCCCCTCTCATTTGTAAATTTCTTATGTTCTTATCCAGGTACATACGATTCTAACAGGTCTGGATGCTGTTCAGCCAAATGGCTACTTGAATATTAGCTTAAATACTAGAACTTGCGGCCATAAGTGAAAATTAGCGGGAGAACATTTTAAAATGAATTTGAGAAAGCACTTCTTTACACAGTGTGTAGTTAGAGTATGGAAGTCCCCCTGTAAGTGCAGTGCAAACTAAAACCCTGGGTTCTTTTAAGTCAGAGCTGGATAAGATTTTAACAACTCTGAGCTATTAGTGATGTTCTCCCCAAAGAGCTTGATGAGCTGAATGGCCTCCTCTCCTTTGTAAATTTATTATGTTCTTATAATTCAAGATTCAAGAGTTTATTTGTCCTATGCAAAGTAAACAGTTCCACTACGCAATGAAAATATCACTCTCTATGTCCTTCTAGTAAACACAAATTAAACACAAAACACAGATCACAAGTACAAATTAAGGTGCATACAGTAAAACAATAAATACAATTACAATTATAACAATAAATACCATTACAATTATGACAATAAATACGTAGAAATTATGCAATGCAAACATGGTCCAAATGATGAATGAGTGGATAAGAGAAACAGACAGACTGCTGGCCATTTGAATATGCCAGGATTTTAGAGCAAAAACAGCAGCTCCTCCTTGGTTGGAGGTGGACTGTGTTACCAGAATGAGTACGGGTAATGGTCAATGGGCTAGAGTCATTCACAAGCCTGAAAGCCTGTGGGTAGCAACTGTTCTGTAGTCTTGTGGTCCTTGATTTCACACTCCTGTAGTGTCTTCCTGATGTGCCGGGGGTAGCTACTGTCCTTTATGATGCTACAGGCCCTCCTGATGACCCTGGTGTGATAAATGCTCTCCAGAGCTGGAAGAACTGTCACTCAGACGGTCTGGATAGTTCTTATCAGCCACTATAGGGCGTGGCTGTCCTGTGAAGAGCGGTTTCCCGAGCAGGTTGTAATGGCGCTGGTAAGGATGCTCAATATAGTATCCCCAGAGAAACTGCTAAGAATTCTGAAAGGCATGCCAAGCTTCTTAAGCTTTCCCAGGAGGTATAGACACTATTGTGACTTCTACATCACTTGATGGGTGTTGTGAGACCGAGTGAGATCCTCGCTGATGGGAACGCCAAGGAATTAAAAAGTTCTCTCTTTCTCCATTGGTGCCTCATGAATGTGCAATGGTACGTGATGTTTCTGCCTTTTCTGTGGCTCCACCATCATCTCCTTTGTCCTGCTGGGATTGTTGTCCTGGCACCACACCACCAGTTCTATCACCTAACCTCTTGCAGTCTCATCACTCCAGTAATCAGTCCAATGCCTGTGGTTTCATTAGCAAATTTAATGATAATTAGGAGGTAATGCAGTTGTAGGTGAAGAGGGTGTGCAGAAGGGGACTGGGGGTTCCTGGGTTTATAGTCTGTTTGTTGGTAGTGCAGTTCTTAATTCAGCCCAGGCCGAAGAAGAAACCTACATCTCATACTGTCGGTTTTGTGTACTTCAAACTTTTTGGATAATGCAACCGCACTTGCGGATTGCGAAACAAGCAAGTATTGGGAAGGTTCTGGCATTAAGGACTTATCTTGCGTAGTCTCTATCCAGTACAATGCGGAGAGTTCTGTCACCAGTGGAGAATTGTATAGAGTATAACTATAGAATATATAAATGAGGCTAACAATGGAACCTGAAACATCACAATCAAGAAAGCGTTCCAAAACAGAACATGCTCCTAATTAGTATAAATGGCTCGCATTAAAGATCTACCATATGGCTTCACCAGGCAGTCAGGCAGTTATTCTTGCCCATAGCCAACTTGTGTATTCAAACATTAGCATGTGCATAACAGCAAAAGCTGAGGGGTATCAAGATATCATCGAAAAGACCACAGTAATCGCCACATCACCAACAAAAGAAGACATTGAGATGCAAAACCCAGGTGTAGAAAAGTGGTGTGTTGTCAAGCACAATTGGAGGGAACAGGTCCTTATGGCCTTACAAAGATGGCAGCCTCTGGTACCTGTCTGAAGTTGACATAGTGTGTCTCAATCCAGCTTCTAAACCAGTGACAAGAGTGTTTCTAGTTTTGCCTCAACACTTTTATCCAGTATTTATTCCTCTTACCTATCATTGAACCCTGTTACCTTATTGTATTCTTAGAAAATGAAAAAAATGGGTAAAACAGGGGCTTGTGGGCTACCTAAAAAATTGCTTGGTCACGGAAGTGAAATACAACTTGCATGGTCATTCTTTTGTATCAAATCTAATATATTGTGACATGTAACCTTTAATATCTTAAAACAGCATATGAGGAGCAAATATGTGATTGATTTAATATGCTTTAAAAATATTCACACAATCGCATAAGTTTAGATATGAAAATAAAAAGCTACAATTAAATGAAAATTGTAACAATTGCTTCGGAAACCAACTGAAATAAAAACACAAACACTTTTCAGTACCGTTTTAAAATATTGTACTATTTTGCTAAAGTAATGATTTGATCAATAATAATACAGTAATCCACCTGTATCTGTGGTTTCAGTAACTTCTACTTGACCTACCAGTCACTTCTGTCATCATTCTCAGCCTTCATCCCCGACGCCAAAATCACCCACTTCCGAGAGATTTCTGCAATTACAGCTGCTCACAAGTTATTCTCCACTTTCCTCCTTAACCCTCCTCCTCTCCACCCACCACCCTGACTGCTAATGACTTTGCCGCTTTCTTCCATGAGAAGGTGGCAGCCATTAACAGCAGTTCTCCACAGCCTCCACCCACATAGATCACTCCATACATGGACCTTCTTTTCCCTTTTCCTGCTGCATTTAAGCAGGCTCAGGTAACACTGCTACTTAAAAAACCCTCACTTGATCCCTCATGGGTGGGAAACTATCGGCCAGCCTCCCTCATCGCATTCTTGCCCAAAGCTCTCAAACGTCCTAGCCTCAGCCAAATCTCTGAATTTTTCACTAAGAACCTTAGCCACCTTCACTCTGGTTTCAGACCGAGACACGCGATTAACACTGATCTCCTCATTGCTGTGAACACTGACAGCCGCATCCCAGTCATCTGTCCTGATTCTACTGGACCACTCTGCAGGTTTTGACACAGTTGATCATCAAATCCTTCTGGCCACCCCCTCTCAACTTAGCATCTAAGGGATCTGCTCTGTGCTGGTTTGACTCATGCCTGTCAAACACATCATAGCAACTCATGTTCCCCAAAGCTCAGTCCTTGGTCCTTTCCTTCTCTCTCTTTACTTTACCTCTCTAGATCAGCTTCTCCTACCACTCCTGCCACATCAATGACATCCAGATCTACTTGACCTTTTCTCTTGATGACATCACAGTCTCTGCTCAGATCTCGAAATGCAGATTATTTTGTTCCATTTCAGTTATCTGTTCAGCTGCACTTCATGCACGCAGAGCTGCAATCAACTATATATGGTGACAAATAAAAGGGGCAAATTCTTAGGAAGAATAGACGGGCTTGCACTTTATTAAAAACGATTCCAGGAGAACCTTTTCAAAAGCACTGTCACATTTTACATCAACCTTCATTAAAATAGAAGCCGATAACTGCTCCCATTTTTCTCCCGGAGAGGAGCAACTTGCAATCTGCTCTTTAGAGTTGAAAGCCAGACAGCTGCTGTGCTATCTGTGAGAGGAGTGGGAAGTCCCCATGCTGAAAAAGCAGCACAGCCCCATACATTTACCTGTACTCCTTTAACTGCCTGGAGCGGCTGCAACAGCGTCGACCAAATTTGATGGCACCAACAATTTATGATGCATCAACAAAAAAAAGATAAAACTGAAAGGAGCGCCAGAACAGAAGTGAGTGAATTACGACCTAAAATCGATTCTGTCCATCTGTCTCACATCAGAAAATTCGGCCCCAATGCAGCTTTCAGATGACAGGAAACTGACTATAGCAAAGAAAGCTTCACAGTTATTATCAGTGTCATGCATAGCTCATCAATTTTAAGACAATAAAAGTATCAATGTTGCAGAAACACTAATTGACTTATCAAAGGTAACTATATTTACTATAGCTACCTAGGACAAGTAGGCTATTAAGATACTTTGAGATAGTACCCTCATATAGAATGGGATTTATTAGTCCCAGAAGTAAAACTTCTCTCCGACTCTCAAGCAGATCACTGATAGCCGAGATAACAGCTCACTTAACAATAAGGAGCATAAGTAATTGCAATTGCAAGTACTCCTCATTTTAACATTTACACTCTGAGTAACTTGCATTAAGATAAAAACAGGATAACGCCTAAAACAACTGATAAGGGGAGCTTTTAAGTTAAAGAAATTCATGACGTCAGATTTCCTATTTTCAAGTGGACGATGAGGAAGATGAGGAAGACGGTTCTAGACTTGGGGCTTTTAAAGGTTCCATGGCTCTCCAAGGTTGGCATCCATGCACCAAAGTACCAGATCTTCACAAGTTGGACCACCGTAAACATTTAAGCACTTCAGAATGACCCCTTTGGGTTAGCTTCCTTAGACAAGATGTCCTTCTTTCTTCATGAATGAGCAACTCAAGGACACAGGGGGTGAACAGTGGTCACACAAACAGAAAGGTCATAATACTTTCATTGAAGGGTCTCTCACCTCACAGGGTTGAAAAGCTTGCTGGACAAGACCAGAAAATATGGTATTAAGAGATCTTATAATATTATTTACAATATCTGCTGTTGTTGAACTAGAAGATACTTCTATAGACAAAATCTCCAAGTCTTTTGACGAGCTGAAATTCCATACATAATTGTAGATAGATCTGAAAGATATTTAACTTATTTTACACTCTATCGTGTTATAAAGGAAAAATATTTCTTAGTCAAAGTGCAGCTTTACCAATTGGTCATATGGGATGTCTCTTAAAGTAGTATTATCTGAATGTCCCCCATTTCAAAGTGAGAATCATTCTTTGACCTTCACCAGAGTTGGATGAATATATTCTAAAAGCTCTTTTTATTATTTACACTGGGAATAAAAAGAGCTGCAACCACGTCTTCCAGAATCAAACATGAATGAAACAGAAAGATCAAAATAGCTTACAAATACCCTTGAAAGCTTTGTGTTGACATTTGTAGGGGAATTGAATATATGATGGTCACATTAATGGATATTAGTGTGATAATATGATGTTCATGTTTCTGCCACCAACTGCATCCTAGAATGCACGGCAGAACATTAAACAGCAGAGTAACTGGAGTCAATACTGCTCACAATCAGCCAATGTAGAGATATATGAGTAAAGTCCGAACCAGTGATCCAGTACATAGCTGTACATGTTATTGTGGTGCTAGGTACATGAGCTAAGGCAGTCCAGCTCATGTCAGTTATTTGTTTCTAATAATTACTGGAAACCCCTTGCCGGTGACGTCTCTCCCTTTGTGTGTGACATCCCCTGCCTTGCCTATGACATCTCTCCCCTTCCCTGTGATGCCTCTCCCCTTGCCTGTGACATCTCTCGTCTTGCCTGTGATGCCTCTTGTCTTACCAGTGACATCTCTCCCCTTGCCTGTGACGTCTCTCCCCTTGCCTGTGACGTCTCTCACCTTGCCTTTGACGTCTCTCACCTTGCCTGTGACGTCTCTCCCCTTGCCTGTGACGTCTCTCCCCCTGCCTGTGACGTCTCTCACCTTGCCTGTGATGTCTCTCACCTTGCCTGTGACGTCTCTCACCTTGCCTGTGACGTCTCTCCCCTTGCCTGTGGCATCTCCCCTGCCTCAACCACATCACCGCTCATCTTGGCATTGAAAGAAGCTGCCTGCCACTGACAGCATCTATATACTTCTTTCATTAACTCCACTGAACCTTTTTGCATTTACACCTAGATTTTAACCAGTTGACTTTCACTCCTGGCCCCCAGAGGAAGGGCTCACCCCTTTATTTGTTGGAGGTTCAATCTGAGAATCAGGGGACTGCTACTCCTATAAGGAGACTGCTGGCCGGGCAGGAAACCTCTCTACACCAATAAGGGGACTACTGGCCTGGCAGGGAACCCCCCTACTACAATAAGGGGACTGCTGGCCTGGCAGGGAACCCACCTACTCCAATAAGGAGACTGTTGGCCTGGCAGGGAACCCCCATACACCAATAGCAGGACTGATGGCCGGGCAGGGAACCCCCATACACCAATAGCAGGACTGATGGCCGGGCAGGGAACCCTTCTACACCAATAAGGGGACTACTGGCCTGGCAGGGAACCTCCCTACTACAATAAGGAGACTGTTGGCCGGGCAGGGAACCCTTCTACACCAATAAGGGGACTGCTGGCCTGGCATGGAACCCCTCTACACCAATAAGGGGACTGCTGGCCTTGCATGGAACTCCGCTACACCAATAACGGGACTGCTGGTCTGGCATGGAACCCCTCTACACCAATCAGATTCTCATATACACATTAATCCTCCGTCCAACAGCTCTGAAATCCCACTTTGCTGGCAGCAGCATAGAGGAGAACATTATTAGATCCTCTGAGTGGCTGCAGTGGGGTCACATGATAACCCTGGTTATCTGTCTTCAAGTCTTACTGGAGGTGTGACTAATGGCGCAGTGTGTGGTCAGGCTACATTTATCACTCAAGAAATGATAATATCCTTACTAGTCAATCAGAAATACAGTCCTCTGCATTATAAAAATAATTTTGATAACTTTGACTGAAGTTTTATTAACTTCTTTCCATTAAAAATAGGTGTTTTATTACTTATAGTAATATAAGATAAAAGTTTAATTAATTCATAATTTTTTTCTTTATTCCTTTTGATTTAGTTTATTGACCCTCAGAATTTGTACTCTTTACTTGCTCTGCCTTTAGAATGTCATTTATATTTAAAAATCTGGGTATTCTAATTTAACTGATCTGACTGTAATTCAGTACAGTGCTACCTCGGTTCTCAAACTCACTAGAACTCAAATTTCTTGAAAGTTGAACAAACCAGTTTGACCTAGAACTCGATCTGAATATCAGAAGTCGAACCGTAAATGCTGACCTAATATAAATTGTATGTGCCAGGAAATGAGTTATACTGCAATGCAATTCTTACTTGAATGCCTTCTTCACAGACTGGATGATTAACCAAATAAAGCAGTGGAACATTACAGTAACTAACAATAAATAAACCACTAACTTACGTGTACTATTAGAGCACTTATGTAACTTATTTAAACTTTATTTTACCAGGTAAATTAACTGAAAACCAGTTCTCACTGCATTCAGGAGAAATAGCAGATTACGCATCAGAACTGCCTGGGATACAAACGTCATGCATGTAACTAAACTTTTCAGCCAATAAGGGCAAAGGTGTGTCATCACAGAGGCGGTGCAGCCGGGTGAGAGGTCGCAGTGCATCTAACCGTAATGCATTGCATCAGGATCGGAATGCATTCCTTTAAGCAGGCGCTGTAAGCAAGTTGAACGCACCCAATGACTGGACTGGGGAAACAAACTGAAACGCGGACTTAATACAGAGGATTAATGACAACAACCAGAAACAGCTGATGACATGAGGATCCCACAAGAGGTTAACGAGGGGGTGTGGCCCACGGAAGGAGCAGACCATCAGGGCAGGACAGGGGTAATGTTGGGATAACATGTTTATCGTTTTGGAAGCCATTAAGAAAAAAAATGCTGTTCTTCTTTTATCCTGTTCATTTTGTGTTTAAATGCTAAAAAAAAAAAAAACATATTTATGTGTAATTTTGGGGGGCCGGGAACCAATTAATTGGTTTTCCATTAATTCTTATGGGAAAAATTCGATCAGAACTTTTTAGGATTTGATCCGGCGTCCAGAATGGATTAAGGTCGAGAACCGAGGTACCACTGTTTTTTTATATAAGTAATGACGCATGAGGCCAAACCCATTTTTATCTATAGTACAACACTCCAAGAATACTGATCAGCTATAACATACACCGAATCATTTATAATAGAGTTTCTCAGCCCAGTCCTCAGGGTCTCCCAGACAGTCCACGTTTTTGCTCCCTCCCAGTTCCCAGTTGGAAAAACATGGACTGTATAGGGGGTCCCCAAGGACTGGTTTGGGAAACAGTGATTTATAATATCTTACAATGTTTTCACTTTTCTCAGGGAGATAGAGTGGGTTTCAGCGCTAACCGGAGTCTAAGGTAATTCCAAAATGAGAACTTGTTCTCACTTTATTAAAAGTTTTGAAACCCAATAGTCTAGTTGCTTTCAGAGATGCCATTGACAGTTAGACGTTACATAACATTACATGTAACATGAGAGGGAGGAAGTATCCCATGATGCTCTATTATTCAGCATCACTTTCCTTCATGAAGCTTATTGTGTTCATCCAACAGTACAGCACTGAGAGGTTGCACACCCAAATAATAGAATCACAAGGGAGAATGCTTGCAGATTAAAGGCAGAAGGAGACACTGCATTTTACCGAATGGTGAGCTGTAAATGTATTATATATGAGTAATTTAAGAGTTAGAAGAAAACTTTATGATAGCTGTTTCTATAAAGTGGAAGGTCTTTTGACAACTGATGTTAAAAATTCAGCTTTTTTACTGAATATCTTTGAATTCATGACGTGTCTAAACTCTGCATTGCAGTGAGGAAAGATAGTTCACTCTGCTATCCTCTATTGTACTGTATGCTACTGTAGATGCACCAGTGGGAGTATTTATTAAGATCAGTGGCTTGTGCACACCAGCAATAAACTAGTGTGAAGCCCCTGACTGAGGTAACAAGTGACTGCTTCCCAGCAATTACCTTTAACCAGCAGGGTCCCAGCACGGCTTGCCACTCCAAACTGGTTCCTGGCGACACATGTGTACAAGCCTGCATCTGACTTGGTCACGTTGGAGATCCAAAGGCTGCCGCTCTCCAGCACAGACACTCTAAGAAGACAAAACAAACAAGTAAGTGGAAAGTTCCAAGCAAAGTGTTAGCGGTAATGTGAGATTTGTAGTTTGTGGCTCAGAGAGCATGGACTGGCGACTGTCTCTCCTGATTGTACTGCGTGAAACACGGTGATGCGCATCTCAGCAGCCCAAATGGACAAACGAGAGGATGATGAAAATGGTTTGGACGGAAAATAACTTTTTGAGGTGAGTGGGGGAATCCGGCAATACAGCTGACTGACCACTGTAACATCTACCACAGAATCCGGCAATACAGCTGACTGACCACTGTAACATCTACCACAGAATCCGGCAATACAGCTGACTGACCACTGTAA
>JABFEA020000110.1:29666465-29678831 GCA_019775915.2 Cyphomyrus plagiostoma
GCACCTGACCACAGCCCCCCCCCCCCCCCATTCACCACTGAGTCCTGACCTTTGTTTTGGACAGTGATTAAAACTGCAGCTGTTAACAGTGACATTTGGGAGACTCCAACACCTTGTCTCATTATTTTGCCAGAATACACAGGGAGCTTGTTAATATTATAATCACAACTATTTTTCTTCCCTGCTCTGAAATCTGCATCGTTATATATCAGTGATGGCAGAGAACAACTCACGTCTCAGTCAAACTACCACTCTCTCCTACAGCCACACGTCAATGTGCAAGAAACCGAAATGTGACTCCATTATGCTTGCAGGGGAGAGAAAAGCAAACTCCCTCTTCCAGTATTCTAACTGTAATATTGAACATTTTTACACCCATAACAAATTGAATGGACAAACTTAACACCATGCTCTGCAAAGCCACTTGCAATCCACTCATGGATGTATCCCAGTCAACTTTTAGCTGTATTATACTTACTCTATTTTACATTAAACAGGTAAAATTGGTTCCCCTGTTGTTAGTCCTTGACCTGTATACCCGTGGAGTAGGTAGGTTCTTCATTGTTTCAATACAGTCAAACAAGTGATTACAATGGTTTTCTTTGACACAAAAAGCTGCCATTGAAAATACTGGAATATTCTAAGTTTTGGGGGCTATAAATACTTAATTGCATTAAATTGAAACAGATTAATCTCAAAGACCAGGCTGATAAGACATCTTGTTTTTCTTACCCTGGGGAACATTGTGATTTAATGCTGTTACTCTGAGCTGTGAGAGATTTACCACACGATTACTGCAGGGCTTACCTCAGCATACTTTACAACCAACATAAAAAAGAAAAAAAAACGCCACTGTTTGGTCTGTTCTTCAAACAAGCAGACTTCTTCATGCAAAGCAGAAATGGCTGCTGAGCCCTCACTGATGAATTACAAAACTCATTTTTGTATGCATGTCAGGGGCCCCCCTGGTATCTCTCTGTGGCGGCGGCTCCAGAATTGTCCTAGTGCATAGGAAATGTTCTTATTTTATGGAAAATGGTCCAGTCGTTGGAGATCCTTTCATTCAATTCACATTTCTGTTAACTGCTTAGAAGGCTTTGCTGCAACCTATGTGTGGAACGCGTTTACAGTGGTGTTACAATGATTTCTATGCCCCCTCTGATACATGAACAGGCTGTGATGTCAGGACAATTAGTTCAAAGTTAATGATTTTCCTGCAAAATTCCATGCTATGAAATATGTTCTTGCAGTGCAAAGAAGTACAGCAGAAAAACTCATTGACTTCTATGCAGATTTTGTATTCAACGCTTTTCCATCCGGAACAGCTCATAACAGCCTATAGTAGGACTGGAAAGTCTCTTTTTGACTCACTAATTTGAAGTAACATGTATGCATTAAACAGGATTTTCAACCCCATCTACATATAAGCCACATTTGTAGGATATGCTAATAGAAAGATAATGTTTCCTTATTGGTATTTTTTATTTAAACATGATTGCTCTACACATATAAAATTGTTATACGGTGTATTCTCTTGTGTTTTAATGAAACAGACATGCACAGGTTGTGGCGTGAGGACAGTCTGTCTGCAAAGGTCCCTCACCTCCAGAGGTTCTAACGGTTCACCATTCTTCAGCCAGGTGTAGGACGGCTTAGGTTTCCCAGTGGCCTTACATTCCCACACCAGAACATCACCGATGGGTTTCTGCATGTCTGCCGGCTTCTCCACGAGGTGAGGGGAGGCTGAACGGAAACAAAGAACAAAGGTTAAGTTCATCTACAAATACATCTCCGATAAGCCAACATGCACATCCCCTATATATTCAGTAGCGAAATGGAAGAATAATCAAGCTAACTGGATAACTGGGTCCCTGAAATAAGTATAAGTTAGCTGGTTCCCTGACAGACCTGTAACACTGTGAACAAAAAATATTCAAAATGATCAACACATCAACGGATGGATCGTTTTGTTCTGCAGTAGCTGTCAGGGATAAAAGAGCAGTATCGTATACTCAGTGTCTGCAAGCCAAGTTTCTACCAAAAACCTGCACACAATGGCATTCTGTTACAGTTATTGGAATAGAATGTCTCAGATCATCCTGCTTCCTCCACATTTATTTTAGGGTTTTCAGACCTGACGTTGTTGCAGTAAAGGATGGTTGAATTATCAACCAAAAGCAATATATTTTTCACCTCAATTACTGTCACTAAACCTGTACTGAATGTTGATGAAAAGGTATAGATTATCCAAGGTTCCTTTTAATCAGCAACCGCACAATTAATTTCTCTGCCAGAATCTTTATGTGGTAAAGGTTAATCCTATATCACATTAATTTTGGGCTTGATTCCCCAACTCTCCTAGCTGTCCCTATTATTTTATCTGCAGCTCAATACAAAAAAATTACTTTGGCTCTTTACCAGTGATTCTCAGTGCCTCAGTGTGCAAAGCCAAGGACGTTCACAGCTCTGGGTTTTTTCTTGTTTTTCTTTGGTACTCTGCAGTTGTACCAACACAAGTTGCTCTAATCCACTACTGGAGATGCGTCCCACAAAAGGATGAAGCCAGCTTATCCCTGATTGTGTTTTATCGTTTTTCACCAAAGGAAAAAATAATGCTGTGCAAAAAGAAAAAAAAACCATTTCTACGATGTTGGTCGAAGGAGATAGTGATGTGGCACAAGTAACATTAATTCACATGGAAAATGTGTCAGTAAAATCAACCTCTAGTGACAGGAAATTCCTGATGATTTGCCAAGATTTAGATATTTAAAGGAGGGATATCGGGATAATTACGCTTCCGGAGTCAAGCACTAATTGGCTTATTTGAAAATTATTAGACTAATTTGAAGGCTTTGTAAATTGAGTAATAACAGAAACCCTTGAAGGGAAATTAAGTAGAAAATTAAATGCATGGCCTGCACATCCTTTCTGGATGCCCACTGGTGGCAGTGTTCAATAAACATTCAATGCCCACTCTGGTTCCTGTGCCAATGAAGGTCTTGCTGGGACCCACAGATTTGCTACAAAAACAGATGGCTGCAAAAAAGAACACGTTTTTCTCTTATTATTCATTTGTCCATCAAAAGTCAGTCATTTTTCCATCAACCCAGGGGTCCAGCTTTACCTATTCTGCTTAAAATCATAAAACAATAAGGCGAAGAATGTAGATCAAAATACAGTCCTTATACCAATTCTGGGAAATTTCAGCAAGCAGGTCATTAAGTGCTGGTAGGGAAATGTAGCACTTTTTAGGACCTACGGTGAGCTGGCAACTAAAAATGACTTTTCCTGGTATGAACAACTACCAGAGTCCAAAGTCACTTAACACACAAAATATCTTCATGTTGTAGTATAATAATACAATGTTGCAAAGGCAATTCTAGTGGCACACAAACCATGCTTACTATGTTTCTCTCTCTTTCATGAGAACCATAATTTTCTCTGGCTAAAAAACAAATGGGCAATCAAAAGCCAGCTTTTTCCCTCCATTGTAGACTGCAGGCTTTATTATTAATAATAATTTCTTTGCAGTGCCTTACAGTGCCCATCTCGGTGTATGGTGATGTCGTTCCGTGATGCTTCATAGCGTTACTTCAGCCAGTCCAACTAGAAACACACGTTTATCACTGCAGATACAACCGAACAACTGTACGGACTTGCACCATCATTACAGGTGAGTTTTCTGTTACAGCTTAAAAATAATAATAATCATTAAAAACAAAAGCACAACATGCAATAAACCAGTACTTCATGCTTGCATACACACTCTCATGCCAGCACATTTTGCTTTGTTTTACAATCGGACAGAGCAGAACATTCCAAAGGACTAAGCGAATGAGGAGAAGCTAGCGATGAAAATGGGAGATTTCTCCCTCGCAAGGTCACGGTTAGATCCGTCTGCTGGTCTGCGTTTCTCAGTTAATCAGCCAGAATAATATCAGATCGCTGCCTCACAGCTTTATTGATGCTGCAATTTTACCAGTAATGTGAAAACCTCGGGCAAGTGCATGACTTTACGTTCTTTCGATTTCATTTATTGATTGACTTATTTATTTTCCCTGCAACACAGTCAAATACATATGTGTCATAAACAATGGCTCAAGCGCTGCATATCATCCACAGGAAATGTCTTTTTTTCGCATGATTGCATGGCGTTAAGGATTCCCAGGTGTCTGTTCAGACCCCTTCTGTGCTACAGCCGGTTCAACGCCAAGTACAGCTGCTCCTCAGACACCTTCAAGTCAAAGGAAAATGTCAAGAGCATGGAAAGCTACTCATCCAGCACCCTACAAGTCTGCAGATGTTTCAGAGCGATGAATAAATGCCCAATTCTGCACCCAACAAGTCTACAGAGGGTTCAGGACCACAGATAGCTGCCCATCCAACACTTTACAAGTATGTGGTGAGTTCACAACCATGAATAGTAGCCCTATTAAGTATTTTACAAGCAGAG
This sequence comes from Cyphomyrus plagiostoma, assembly GCA_019775915.2. Classification (NCBI taxonomy): domain Eukaryota; kingdom Metazoa; phylum Chordata; class Actinopteri; order Osteoglossiformes; family Mormyridae; genus Cyphomyrus; species Cyphomyrus plagiostoma. The sequence continues at coordinate 29,670,919 of JABFEA020000110.1, forward strand.
ATATTTTACTTCCATGGACAGCTATTCAACCAACATACTACAGTGATACTGACAGATTTCTGCTTATCGGAATGCATTGGGGGCTTCTGAAAGTTCAGGAACACAGGAAACTGTGCAATTTCGCAATCTACAAGTCCAGAGAGACACCTTTTTACCAGTGAGCCTGATCCTGGGGACACTTTGGACCTGGTGAACTTTTCTTGACTCGCCTTTAAGGGCTGAACATGTGTATTTGGAAGAGAAATAAATGTTGTATTTTGAAAACCCTACCATTTCTTTTTCCTTGTGCCACACATGGATTATTGAATTTTTACCTAAGCAGTTGTACTCCAATCCCAAAATATAAGAATAAAAGGAACACATTTATTGCAAATATGAACAGGCTGCAATGCAGCTGTAATAATGTTGAAATCCCTCACGACCCAAAAGACAATGATGATGCACTGCTGAAAAAGAAGACGTATGTTTATGGTGCAAACAGTTCTATGATTTAATTATATCTGTGTCTAACAGTGAAAATGTTCCAGGTATTTTAACGACTTTTGGTGAAATGAGAAAATAGTTATCATGTGATTTCAATGGACAAGAGCATATAACAAATTAAGATAAGGCATACCTGCGAAAAACAACGCTTGATACTGAGTCTTAGTCTGTGGCTCAGAGAACACGTGATTTCTTTAAAAAACAGAGAAAGCCACTCATGATATATCTAGTGACTCTAATACCAGCACTGCTCCATCCTTCTACCCCGAGTGCACTTCCTGCATGCCCCAGCGACCAGCCCCAAATATTCACGCACTGCATCCTCGCTCACCATAGAAGGCCAGCTTTCCCCGCACACCATTCTTCCCCCTGGAGTTCTCCGCCATGCACTCATATGTGCCCGCATCCTCCTGTTGGAAGTATGGGATCTCCAGTACACCACTGGCCTTGGACACATCCACCTTCCGGGGAAATGGAATCCCGTCGACGCGTCTCCAGCTAATAGCGGGCACCGGGCTGGTTGTGGAGAGTCAGAAATAAAGCACAAGTGAAGAACTCCAGCTTCTTATTTTTTCCAGATTTATAAACTTATAAGTAGCAGTGAAATGCAGAAACTTTGCATCTGTAAAAACTGCTTGATAGTTACACACCTTACATAATACTGAGTGCCATCGAGCTCTTTGTTGAAGAATACCTTACAGCTAAGAGTGTTTCACAAACATTGCATAATGGCTTGCCTTGCCAGTGTTTTTATTCCCTGCTGTCAAGGTCTTCATGATTTTGAAAAAAAAAAAAAAAACTGAAACTTAAAAGACTTACTTTCCCAAGGCGAAACACTCCAGCTTGACCGTCGAACCTTTGGCCGCTGGGATAATCTCTGGAAACTGAACCTCAATCTTTGGCTCATACTGCCCCATGACACCTGAAGGATATCATGCTCAGTCAGTCAGTGCCCACAGACATAATGCTGTCAGCTTTACTGAAGGTGTCCACAGAGCTGCCTGTGACTGTCACTGCCGCATAAAAAGAGAGGAATTCTGATGGATAACGTTCTGTTGAACTAGCTGGATATACATTATAATAATGAAATATGCAATTGAATGTAGCTGGATCTAGATTATATTAATCCAGTATGTATGTAAAAGTATTTACAATACCGAGATACTCTTAACAATGTATTTTCACTGGTTTCCAAGAATAGGACCATAACTATACCCTAAATATGACATAAACAATTACACTGTAAAATGCTACATGCAAGTGTTTCTTAAAAATGAAACGTCCAATTACAGCAATAGTATGGGGCAAATATGCCAAAACATGTTAGAAATATATGCTTTTTCTCATGCTTTTAAATAAATGCTTTATGATTTATGTCACATAATAGTAACAGAGATGTATACTGTGCATATTCACACATACAGGATTTTAATTTAAAGAAATATTTTAAATTGTCGTGTCTCGCTGTGTATTTTTATTTTTTCCCTCTATTGTGCATGCACGGGAATGACAACCAGATACCAATTATGGCCCTGAGAGACACATGACCTTTACCTTGAAAAGGCTGTTGATTAGCTACGGCCGGCACCCCTGCAGCATAAGTAACTCGGACCGTCATCGCATTCAGCCACGGAGCAGGATAGCTTGTTAACATTTGTGTCCAGTTTTAATTCCCACGGGGCCATGGAGTGTCTCTTCCATTGCTGTGAACCCCTGGCCCTACCTTTGTAACTTCTCAGTTAACTTTCTTTGGAAGCTGGTACCACTTTACTTTAGGGGGCACGAGTACCTCAGTTACTAACCAAGAACAAATCATGAACAAATATAGTGACTATATGAAATACATGAATCATTATGATTGATTAATGATGAACGAATACAGGATCAGTACATAAGTAACAGTTAGTTTCTGGTGAATTTATACATTAAGTAAGAATGTACTACTACATTTTTTGTGCCCCCTCAAGTAGTGTTAACAGAAAGTGTTATGTTTATATATTTTTTTAAATATGGTCCTGTCCCCACAATTAAAAATTTCACACAGAGAACCTGTTTTTCTTAATGATTTTGGCATTACTGCACTTTAGGCTGTGTTTTTACTAATTTCTGAACACATCCATAATGCATTATAATGCTCTCATAAAATATTATAAACCAGGCTATACATAGTTATAAAAAAACACAACATATTACATCCATGTTTATTATGCATAATGACTGCTTTATGAAGCTCTAATGCAAAACAGATACCTTCGTAATGCAGTACACAGCATTCTTAATGCTTATACTTACCATTAAAATAATTATAATGATAATAATAATTTTCAGTCATTTCGCTTTCTTGAGATGAGTGACGAACAAGAGATCGATCTTTGATATGACTCAAACATGCCTAGTCAATACAGGACCGGTGAGCGATCTGGTGTATGTTTATACGTGGTGGGATCCACTGCCACTAAGAACTGAACGGTACCTGATCTGTTCCGCAAACTGGCGCTTTTCCATTTTCCATCCCAAGTATGTGAGCTGCACCCAAACTGTAACTGCACTGATGAGGTCCTACTTAATAGAAAGCATGACCAGACCAGGCAGGCTGCCTCAGCATCTGACTGCTCTAAATGCACAGAGGTACCACTGTTCTGTGCATGGATTATCCAAGTAAAAAAAGGATATATTCTATTTATTATTCTATAGTAGTATTGCACATTGCGATTTATTCCTGTTGCATTCCTGAAAACTTCCAAAATTTACAAACTCCTACTTACCAAAGCACAGCTGAATGGAATAGCTGAACGGAATGAATTTGTAATACAAATTTACGCAAATGAGTACTATATCTGATATCTTTTGATACGAACACAGTGATTCTCACAGATGTGCTACAAAATTAGAAAATTAGTGCACAGTAAATCATGACATAAAGTGTTTTAACAGAAAGTAACTGCCTCCTCGGTTTTTTTCATCACTATCACTCTCCAAAATCGGCGACGCCGTAACCGAGTCGATCGGACCGAAGCGAGCTGGATCCGTGCTGTAACTAGCCTCTCTTCGTGGTATGGCTCAGGTATGGGTCGGTCTCTGTATGGCAGTGGAAAAGCGCTATAACTGAATCATGATCAATGAGTGTTGTTCAGGATATGCATTGATCTGGTCCTTACCGTCAACTCGCAAGACCAAAGGTGTCGGAGGGCCCTGTACGCTCGTCTTCGTCACTGTGTTGGTCACTACGCATGTGTAGTTTCCCACATCTGAACGCTCCACCTTAGCAATGTACAGATTCCCTGTGTCCTGGGAGACAAATCGCCGGCTGTCTTGTCTCACAAACGATGGGTATTCATTAAAGATCCAGGAGAAGGCCAGCTCTGTGGACAAAAGTAGAGGCAGAGTGTATGACTACAATGTGTCTTCATAACAAACTAAATTTCTGACATCTGCAGCATTCGGGATTTGCGAGCAGCATGGGGCCTGCTCCACAGCAATAACATTTATCAACTACTTCTGGAAAGGTCCTTTCAACTTCTTGGTGGACAAATATGTTTACCTAGTCGTGTTGTGTAAAGACAGAAAATTGCCGAAAAACATTTAAAGACAGATTAGGATCATTCCCAGAAGAAAGCTCCCCCAGCTCCAGTTGCAAGCATGCCAGTGTGGATGGCTAAAATTCCAGCATCAACAGTTTGTAGGTTATTTCACCATGTAAATGCCACTGATTTCCTTATACCACGACATAACCATTTTCTAAACCACTTTGAGCAAGGCACTGCTAAATCTCACTGTTAATGATTTTTGGGATTGTTTTTTATTGCATTGCAGTTTGTCCTGTTTGCACTATTTTTTGTCCTATTACACCCCCCCCCCCATGCAGTTGTCCCCTACCCTGCAATTGTGACAAACTTGAAAATGGAAAGATAGGAATGGAAAAAAAAATGGATTTGTATAAGACTGTTTCCAGAATCTTGTTTTTTTCCTTCCTTGCAATGTTTTTGCAAAATGGCTCCAGTGTTTTAGTTTGTTTCACTTATACAAGAGCCAGTGGTGCTAAATGTCTGCAGAGGCTGATATCGATTTGACCCTGGGCCTCGTGTCTGTAAACAGTGAGACCAGAGAGCAGCTTGTTGCCCTGGATCGGTTTTGTGCAACAGCAATTGCTGCTCTGTTACTTCCCCTCTCCGTTTCAGCTTGGGGGGGGAGCCGTGGTCAGAAGAATAGAGAGGAAATTATCCTGTTTTTTTGTCATTAATCAGCAGATAGAAGTTTTCTGTCTCCCATCTTGTGCTCATCTAGCTCGCATTCAGAAAGCATGAAATACCTTTGGACAAACACTGCAGTCTGTCTAGTTAAGGTCTAATTCTGCTCATTCCAATCTAAAGTCTGGATATTACATAGGACAGGTCAATGAGCTCTAGCTGGGGACTAGGGACGCAGGGCATTTACAATCAGTGAGTATTTTCCATGGAGTAAATTTGCTAGTTGGATGCTGTATACCAGTGTTTCCCAGTCTGGTCCTCAGGGACCCTCAGCCAGTCTATGTTTTTGCTTCCTCCCAGCTCCCAGTAGGCAAAAACGTGAACTCTCTGGCAGGGAGCCCGGAGGGAGCAAACACATGGACTGGCTGTGGGTCCTCCAGGAATGGACTGGGAAACTGCAAGGAATTACTGTATACCATTCCCAGACATCGCATCATAAGACAATGCAATGTTGTGGACCTTTAAGCAGGCCATGATGGGTAGCGGGGGGAAGGATTGAGGTCATACGTATGACCGACCTGAGTCACCAACAAAGTGCTCCTGGATGCAGAATGCTTTCGAGGAAGGGGCAGGCTATCGACCTTCTCAACCGTCCTACTCTATCCTGAAAACAAATCGTTCAGATATCGCTCGGAGTCATTGCCCAGAGGGGTCCCCCACCAACACAAGACCCTGAACCGAAAGAATGGCAAGGCCACACGGGGAGGTTATAATGAAACAAACAGATCACAGTCCTACACAGGATCACTTTTAAAGACCTGCACCCATTTGCACAGTACCGCACCACACCTGCCCATGCACCTGTGATTATTTCAAAGTTAAATCCACACCTGCCCGGGCCCGTTAACATTCCGCCCGTTACCCGCCCATGCCCATGATAAGTTTTTTCTATGCACCTCTCAACATGACAAGCACTAGGCCTACATGAATTTTGAATTGAAACAAAAAAGTACATTTAACACAAAATCAAATCAGATAGGTTTAAGCTATCCATACTGTGACGAGCGTGAAAGAGAGAACATGACGACACGCTTCAGATAGGATCCAGACGTGTATGTGAATGTTTGTTGAGGCGGTTATTTAATGGTGTGTTCGTTTTTCTCTTGGAACTCGGAAATTCCGAGTTGAGTGACATCACGTCCGACAATCTCCCATTCGAGCTATCACATCTCGGAACAAACATGGCTACCTCTATGAACACGCTGCTGTGTGTTGTTGCTTTATATTTTAGCAGATTTGGAGTGAGATTATTTTTTCCGAGAGACAAACAAACAAGAAACACAAACTAGTCAAACCACATTAAAAGCTTTATAAAATATTTTATCACATTCATAGCAATATTCATTTTTCGAGAGGCAAACAAACTACAAACAAACCAAAGACACTAACAAGTCTGGTAAAAATCTGATATTGCATGATAGGATACTGTTTAGGGTCATGATATGGTATTCTCTAAATCGAACATGTGCAGTTACATTATTATTAATACAGCTATTAATACATTTAACAAAATAAACATTTTTAAAGTTTTATATAATAGATTTACTGTGGAGTGTGTGAGCCGCCTCGTTGAAATTACGTCACAGCGGCAACAAGGACAACAAAATCTTGTGTGACATCAACGTCATAAAAGAGGCGTGTGTCCGACGGGAAGTGACGTTTTTTGCGACATTTCGTGGCGTTTTCATCCGAGTTCCGACTTGGAGAGAAATAATCGGAAGCACCATAAGGTACCCCCCGCATACCAGGCCGAAAAATTCCAGAACATTAAAATCTGCCAGTTTCAGCAACTATCTGCGGGTACTCGTCGGGTACCCGTGGGTACCTGACCTGGTGCAGGACTCTGAAACAGATTATGTGAAAAATGGGAGTAACAAATTTCAGAAAATAAATAAATAAGGAACATTGGAAAGACAATCTGCCAAAACACAGCCACCCAGCTGCTGTTTGACAGGGGATTGTCACGTTCAGCGCCGTCCGTCCCGATCCAGCCCCTCGTGTGCCACGCCCTCCTCCTTACCTCCTGTGATTTCCTATTGTTTCCACCCGTGTGGCGCCGCCGCACGCCGGTCCCGTGATCTGTCCTGTCCGTATTTAGGTCTGCGTCTGCGTCTCTCCGGCAGACGCGCCATAGAACGTGTCTTGTCGGGGTGTTGTTGCCATTAAATCCCCTTTGTGTGTCCATCCATTTGTCTGGCTCTCCTTTGTCGTCCCGGAACGTACCCCGATCGTCACAGTATGCCGCGTCTCCGTGAAAACACGCAGCAGCAGGAGGAGCGGGATCGGCTCAACCTGCTGCACGACTGCGTGTCCTGGCTAACCCAGCCAGGCGGACCCACTGGCCCTGGAATGGGCGACCCGGGGCCAGGAGCTCCTGGAGACCGAGCGACCGCCTGGACAGCAGTACCCGCTGCAGCGGGTACGCCAATACCTCCGGCGCCTACGCCAGCGGCTGGAGGAAACGGCTTCCCTCTCCGCTGGTGACCGGAGAGGCGGAGAGCGGAGAGAAGCCGGCGAGCGGTCTCCGGCAGCTCCCGCTCTCACTTTGGGCGCCTGCTCGCTCATCCCGCCTAGGGAGAGCGAGAGAGAGCGCGGGGGCTCCCCAGGTAGCTGGAGAGAAGCCGAGGCCACCGGGACCTACATTTACAGCGAGCGGAAAGTGCCCTGGGAGACATGCCCCTTCCGCCCAGAGTGCTTGGCGAAGGGGTGGAGCAGCCCAGTGTGCGACCCGATCCCTCGGGTCCGGAGGACACTCGGAGGGGCGGTGCCCGCACGTCCTACACGGGACCTACCGCCGCTGGGGTTGCCTGACGAAGGCCACCCGGCGCCTCTGCAACCCGCTCCTACGCCGCCAGAGGTCGCTCCGCCTTCCGCGGCCAAGCCCGCTGCCCACCGCGCAGCCGAGCCCGCTGCCCTCCGCGCAGCCACTCCAGAGGCTGCGCCCCACGCAGCTGCCACTCCAGAGGCTGCGCCCCACGCAGGTGCCGCAGCCGATCCTGAGGCTGCGCCCCACGCAGCTGCCGCAGCCGCTCCAGAGGCTGCGCCCCACGCAGCTGCCACAGCCGATCCGGAGGCTGCCCCCCTCGCAGCTGCAGCAGCCGTTCCGGAGGCTGCGCCCCACGCAGCTGCCACAGCCGATCCGGAGGCTGCCCCCCTCGCAGCTGCAGCAGCCGTTCCGGAGGC
>JABFEA020000110.1:29707360-29721042 GCA_019775915.2 Cyphomyrus plagiostoma
TGTACAGCACTTTGTGTCAGCTGTGGTTGTTTTAAAGTGCTTTATAAATAAAGTTGATGATGATGATGATGATGATGTAATTTGAAATAGCCATGTAAAATTTAACATGCAAACATCAAAAATGCCAGAAGCTGCAGGATCACTTGACTGAGCAAGTTGAAACTTTAAGTCCTCAGCAGATTGATGATCTACTGCAGCCTATTTCTTGAATACAAAGAAACTGCAGATTCTTCTGGGTGGTGCTTTTCGAGCAGCTATTCATGGTAAATCACACTGCATAAGAATGCAACAACAAGCCCTGACCCGGAGACCATCAATCAACTCGCCGCCCCAAGTACATGCTTACATACCTACTTGGTTTTCTGCATCCCTAATTAAACATGGTAGTAACAAGGCATAACTTACTCTCCTGGAGAAAACGACAAGTGAAATTTAAGGTGTGCTTTGCAGCCTACAATATTGCTGGTAAGTACAGCTAAATATGTCCATATATCCATACATGTTATAATATTATGACTATATCGATGATACAGCTTGTTCACCAATGTTTTTGTGAAAATACGATGTGTTTGGAGCAGCAGAAATAACCATTCTGCACACAGAGGCACCAACAGCCACATCCCAGCTTATAGAGATGTAAATGGCTTTACACGTGGCATGAAGAGTGGCATGATGTAAATGGCTTTACACGTGGCATGAAGAGTTATCAGTTTTCTATACAGGTGGCTTCAGATTTCCAACCTATAGTCCAGAAAGATACACCAACCTTAATATCACCAAAGCAAAAAAGATATTGAGCATTCCTACCTATAGCCTTAAGAGGTATCCCATCATCGCTATGTACAACCAGAAGGGTCCCTTGCGTTCAGAGCAACAGCACTCAGAGAAAATGAACAGATCTATCACCGACATCCCCTTACAAGCTATTGATTGAGCGTATTTCCAAGGTGCAATTATTAAATTTGCCACAGGCTTGGTAATAGTGATAGCAAGGCTGCAGACGCTCTGCTTGGTGCCAACCCCCTTCCATCTCGACTCCACATGTACCCCAAAGTAGTTCATCACCTCTGCCTATCCCCCTGGAGAGAAAGCAATGAGGAAAGAGATCATCTTCTGGGTTAACCTTAAAAGCTTCTTGTATTGTTGTGTGGCCTTTCATCTATAATCTATTCCCCTACGCAACTGTGAACCTCACTTTGAGTTACTGGGTTGCATACATTTCTGAAGAAGAAGCAATATGTTCTGAGTGGTCACTTCATCACTTCACTACCGGTAATATGAATTAGGATTTAGAGAACAATTAGAAATTACCCTTGAGGGTAATTTATGGGGAATATCATGGCATTAAATCTCTGTGAAGCTTAAGGAAATTACGACAGAGTGCAATGCATAATAAACTATTTTGCTAATAAAAATTTTATTGGATTAAGTCTGACTTTAATTGCTAATAAAAGTAGCATTTTACATTAAATTTATACTGAAAATCTGTTATTAGAAATTTAAGATACGCACTTACAAGCAGCATCACTGTTGACTGGTACAAGTAATAGTACCAATTTTAACTACTACAGTAACACTTAAAATCACAAAGGATTTTAAAATATTTTCATTAAATAGAATAGTGGGGAAAAAATATAATATTGTGATATTTACTTAACATTGAGAACTGCTTATTGCCTCCTATGATGGTAATATTCAAGCTTTCTGTTTACCTCAAAGGTCTGTCAAACACCTCCAATCTGAAAAAGGATACATAGATTAAATCACTGAACTTTCAAGCATCATGCTTTTCAGCATCCATAGGATTTAAGAGAACAAAGTTTGCATTTCAGAGACTTAGTTATTCCCAAAGTCATGGCACTTAAATGAAAATATTTATTATTCATAAATGTTTAGACTTCCAATGCTCTACACAGGATTCTTTGATTATAGTGGAATGGTCTTTGATTTTGGTTTTTGTACACTAAGGCTTACGGTTTAATCAAGGCTTACATTTAAATGCATCTATATTAGAGCTGTCACAATTACTTCATTAAAATTTTCCTTTTGAATGACTTGGCAATATGGCAAAAGGGAGACAATGCATACCGGACGGAGGTGAAAAAAACGAGTGAAAAGCATCAGTGGTGCGGAGGCACGTGACACTAAAAGTGAAAAAAATTGTGGTCTTTCAGTATTGCAAAGCATACAGTAACTTACTGTAAATATCACCACAACACAGCTGCAATGCAAATACATCTTAAAAGAAGAATCCCAGGTTTGACGGACTTACCCAATAATGCGATGTTAGCCTATTGAAGTAGCTTAGTTTGCCTTTGTCGACACTTTCACTTTAAATCATTTTTCTTAATTTATTTTCTACTTCCTCTATGTAAAAATATTCAATGATAAAACAAAAGTTAAGTCCTGTCACTTACATAATACGGTACATATTAACCATATAATATTTTTATGAACACGTGTGTTTTGAGTAGTGCTGAACGATATTTGATATTTTTCCGATATTTTTCCGATATTTAAGACTTGAAAATGAACTATAAGCTTATTATCTACCAACGAAGCCTGTTCAAATAAGTTGGAGGAATTGCCGTTAGTTGTGCCCACAAACACAAAGCGGTACGACAAATCACTTGCTTTGGCTCAATATCCTCTCTATGAAATACAAAATATTTCCTTACAGTGGAAGATAAATGTCTTTTCGTGACCAGTTCATTTTTATTTCTCACAAACATACCACTCGGTCTATGAGTGAGCCAAACAGCAAGAACAAGAATGATTATGACTGTGTCAGGGAACGCATGAAGAGCTCATGCATAAAATGCTATTTTTAGAAGAATAATATAGGTAGTCAGCAGGCATGGACAATTACAGAAGGTATAAAGCCTTAATAAAGGGGCATTACGTATTATAGATAATTTTGAACAGTAATCATCTTTAAAATTGCAAAGCTTGCTAAATTTATTTTCCTATGAATGACTAAAATGTTGTAACACAACATACTGATGGTTTGAACCCGGCAGACTTTTGCAGTCCTTGTGATGTGATAATTGTATGTGCATGAAATTCCATATCAATATTAACATGACACGTGTGAGCCTATCAGAGCGGCACAGAGGTGCAGTGCTGTCACTGCACACCGCCATTTTGTGTGTGTGGAGACTGCTTCTTCACCCTGTGTGTGTCTTTTGTCTCCTTCCACTCAGGGGTGGACTAACTCCTCTGGGGCCCTAGGCTAACATGGGTAGGAGGACACTGGAGATATTTTTGGAGCAGAAAGAAAATGAGAGGAAAATGAGAGGAAAGTATAAATAATGGAACATCAATAATATTCTAATCAAAGTGCGGGATGCCAGTGGTAAAACCTACCAATCGGGATGTTGGTGGGAATGCTGTCGGTAAAATTTGCTGATGGAGGTTGAGGGGGGGTATCACTGTACCTTTTTTTCCCCGGGTTATTCGGGGGATTTCATGTAAACTCCATGTGTATTTATCTATGGTTCGTTATTAGCAGTGTCTTCCTTGATGACTAATGCACATTTTACCCCTTATCTGATAATGGATGGGAACATACAAGCATCATCTTGGTTACGTTGATGCCCCTTGTATTTCCTGATTAATAAACTGTTCACAAGATTTTTAGAGTTATATCAGGGCTCACGGGGGATGTTTAGATGCAGCCTTTTCCTCATCTGCACATTTCAGTAATTTTATCCCTGACTTGCTTTGAAAGCTCCTTGCTCTTTGTGGCTGACTTTCCCCTTTTAGCGCACAAAGACAGCGCTTTCCTTCTGAAATCTCGAGAAGCACAGATAATACTGTAATATTGTGCTCAAACCAGAAAGGGGATAAACTGCTTAGGCAACACATTTTTTTCATATTAACCATCAGAATACAATTTTTGAGCACATTTGTATACAGCAAATGGTAATTGCTGTGTAAAATATTAAAGTGACAATACAACTGCAAGCCTGAGAATTATTTGAAAAAGTTACACTCGATATAGACACATGAAAGCCATCCATGGCCAAATAAAATCTAAGATCTATTTTCAGATTTTACTCATAAGTCACAGAGTTGCACACTGACACAGTTCATAGCCTAAAGATGCACGGATTACAAAGGTTTACATGCAACCGGTGAATGACAGACACAAGCAAGTGAAGCGGAATGGGGTCCCAGCGCTGCTTCACAGAACTTACGCCCAACAGACAAAAGAAAACCTACTAGTGTATTCAGTAGTAGACAGTGCCCCCAAAAGAATAATATAGGTAGTCAGCAAGCATGGACAATTACAGAAGGTATAAAGGGGCACATCACTAGGTGAAGAAGTACAGCAGGGCTCCAGAAGGGCGCAGGACAGTAGGGGGTACACAAACACAAGGTTAATTATACAATAACTCAAAATGAGGACAAGGCACTTTTCGAAAGAGTGACCTGAAGCACAGTGACTAAAAGCCCTTATTACAAAGGTGCTCAGCTAGACGAAGCCAATGCCTGGTGAAGCGGGAGGAGGGGGGGGGGTCACTCAGGGCCCTTCGTGCAAATCTCCTCCCATATCCATGCTGCAGACCTTTCCAATGATCCTATCTGGATTTTTCCGCTAAAGATAGCGAACTGTTACATAAACTGAGTTACAGGCAACCCCAGGAAAACATAAGAGGTCAACCGGAGGTCAGTATAAGAGGTCAGACCACCCTGGAACGTTCACTGACTACCATTGCTGCTTATTCAAAGATATTTGGCAGACCTGCTGCAATCGAAATTGCTCACATTTATTCAAATACATTTTTCCTTTGAGAATGGCCTGGTATACTTTGATAGACTGGCCAATCTATGTTTAAATCAGCTCATTTTCTATATGAATGTTAATAGTGTAGCTGACATATGCATTTGGGTCTTAGGTGTTAAACTGCATAAAAATGTGCAGGGGTAAAGGAGGTACATTCGTTAAAAATATTTTTATGTATTCAATCATCCATCCCTTTTCTATAGCCACTTGTCCCATTCAGTGTCAGTGGGTGCAAACCAGGAAATAACTGAGGACAGAGCACCAACCCATCACAGAGAGCCAGACCATCACAGAGTCTGCACATCACTCACACCTACAGGCAATATATTATCCAATTCACCTCTGAATGTTTTTGGACTGTGGAAGGAAACCAAAGTCCCCAGAGGAAACCCCACAAGGACATGGGGAAAACAACTGTACATCAACAGCGATGGAGAGGCTGCGTGTGGCTCCGTGGGCCAAGCCTCTCCACCAGAAGGTCGCCAGTTCAAGCCCATCCTCAACATGCCTCTGGGTCCATCAGCAAGGCCCCTAACCTTCAGCTCCCTGGGTGCTGACAAGGGTGGCTGCCCTTCATAGCCAAGCCTGCTCTCATGGAGAGCAAGGGGGGGGAGATGAAAACAGATCTTCCCCATGGAGATCAATAAAAAGTATAAATCACCATTAGTTAAAACATGTAACCTCCACACACATGGAGCCCTCATAGAGACTCAGACCTTGGGTGCTAATCCGCCTTGGCACCACACCACCTTGTACTCAGTCATTCCGGTTATATTTATGAAATCACAGAGGGATAGTATCAGTCATGTCACTGACAGTGTAATGCACAACTGTTTGTGTTAAAGAGAAGTTTACCGCTGTGTCTGAATATCCCTCTGAATTCATCTTATGCATTCAAAACAAACTACCAGACACAGAATAATAATGTCAAGTTTGCTTTAAATGATCCTCCGAACCTTGGTCCTGTAGTAAACCATACAGATGGTGAGTTTCCACTGGTGACAACAACCTGAAGCTGGTACGGAAATGGTAGGACCAATCAATGTGATATATAGTACTAGTCAGACCTGAACGGCTGATAAAACGAATCGATATGACATATGGTGCAGGACAGACCTAAGCAGTTGATAGGACTAATCAATTTGACACTCTCTATGAAGATGTTGTGACAGTAGTAATCCCTCAGAGAGCCAGATCACTTCTGTTCAATAACTAAATTGTCACTGCCTCAGTGGGAGGGGTGGGAACAAATGGTTTCAGGGGGATGACAGCCTCATTCTGAAATCCAGGGCAGACATCAGAATTCAATCTGACTGGGCCATCAGTCACCAGCTGCCAATGTGGCCTTTTCCATTCCAGCCCACCGCGGCACAAACCCCCAGTTCACCTTGCTTTCAGAAAGTCCCAGGAATTAGACTCGTAAAACTGGTAAATGAAGACTGTAAACCCTCGGTTATATGGTGGCTGCCAAAGACCTGACACTCATACTACTCATCACAACCACTCCCACAGGTAGAATTCAGCACGTCAGCCAGGAAGCAGGCTGGTCAGTCGTTCTGCTGCCTTCACTGCATGACACTGGGCCACGAGAGAGGAATGGACTGGAGTTAAGAATGGACTCACCTTCCATATTTAGAGTCTGCTCTTTAACAAACTGTTATTCTTTATTGACCATCTAAGAAATTGTCTGCCGACTGATAGTTAGCACTTCTGATTGCGTTTAACTTACAGGCAATGGACAGCTTAGCTTCTCTGCTGACGATGGTCCCAAATGAGTTGGAAGCTAGACACTGGTATGTTCCCACATCCTCCTCTTTAAGCAGGTTGCTGATTTTCAGGTTGCCGCTGAAGAAACTGTAGCGGGAGCCTGCTGTGGGGACAATGCTGGTGCCATTCAGCTTCCATCTGAAGAAGAGAAAAAAACAGGAGAAGTCATAACATTTTCACAAGTAGGGGTCTAAAATTAGCTAAAGCTAGTTTTAGTGCGTTTAGCACATTCACAGCTGTCTGCTTTAGTCTGACTGATCTATCATTTTATGCATGTCAAATTTTACAAGTGTAATCTCTAAAGGTTTCCCTGAAGACATAAAAGGAGTTCCACAATAATGTGGCTGAGCCCTGTCCACGGTATAGTAATCATTTCTTGGTTGTCAGGGATTGATAGTCATAAGGCATTGATGAAATGCGCATGCAACTCAAGCACACAAGCATTCAGTAGGCGATTTGTTCAATTTTCACTGAGCGATGGCTCAATGGGGGAACGCCCCTGACCGCATGCAACCAATCAAAATACACACACACACAAACATTCAGTAGGGGACTTGTTCATTTTTCACTGAGGGATGGCTCAATGGGGGCACGCCCCTGACCACATACAACCAATTAACATACGCAAAAATGAGTAAAATGTATATAGTAAAAATACAGCATTTTGAAATGTTGAATATAAAAGAAGGTCCTCTGTGGTGGACTGGCGACCTGCCCAGGATGCACCTCGCCTCTCGTCCAAAGATGCTGGGATTGACTCCAGCTTCCCCGCGACCCAGGTGGATTATGCGGTATAGATAATGGATGGATGGATGGAAGAAGGTCCTCCTCTTCTTTTTGATGCCAATTGCTCTTCACACATTCAGAATATAAGCAAAGCTGCTTGCTCTAACGTGTGCCTCTCTTCCCGTCCTGCTCGCCCTACCATGTGCCTCTTCCCGTCTTGCATTGTGTCTCACTAGGTCCGAGGACTTATCTAGCGCTGACCACAACACACACAGCACTCTCTCTGCTGGTGGGTGAAGGGGGGGAGCCAGGTTAACAAGGGGGGGGCATTTTTTAAATTTCACAAACATGAGAGATGACATCCCCCCTCATATCAGCTACAGCACACATTCACACAGCCATTTGGATACAGAAAGTTTCTGCAAGCAGAGTCTTATCATACATTGGTATACCATCCAGTACCGTCAATTTCCTACCTACTGCTTGAAGCTGTGCATCTTTGGATAAAAGAACACCTGTGAAAAGCTGGGATATGGCTGCATCCTCAGGCTCAGTGCTCTAAATAACTACAAAATTGTTCTATAAGCTGCATCTCTTTGCTTCACTATGGAAGCCTAAGGCCTTCAGGGTGGTGAAAAAAACACCTGTCAGTATGCAGTGAATCTCACCTTTCAAAGGATACAACCCAGCTCTGGCCCCATCAGTCTTGCAATCAGTAGAGTCAAGCAGCATAATCACATGCTTTCATCACTGTATACATTGTAATTATAACAGAACAACTGGGTCCCTTCATTACCCAGGAACAGTAATTAAAACAAATGGTGGTTCCTTGTCTATGCTATGCTATACAATGAGATCATTACTGATGCTGGCAATAATCAGCGCGATGTATTATTCTTGTAGGAAAGTAGCAGATGCTGCAACTTTCTGCATTCGTGGCTCTGTCCCTTTCTGCATTCATGGCTCTGTCCCTTTCTGCATTCGTGGCTCTGTCCCTTTCTGCATTCGTGGCTCTGTCCCTTTCTGCATTCGTGGCTCTGTCCCTTTCTGCATTCTTGGCTCTGCCCCTTTATGCATTCACATTCAAATTAAACTTGGAAAAAGATACATGAAACATACAAGTAAGTTAGATTGGGGCTTTTTTCCCTTTTTTTGTGAGAAAGCGATTACCTGCCATGATTGGACCAGCGCTGATTAATCCTTCATTACGTCCTCAGGGTGTTGCTGAATTACTGTCTGACTTAAGGGCTGCCCTTCTGGGTGCCGAAGCCTTTTATCTGAGAGTGATTTTGGAACGACATACTTCTGCTCCTGTCGGTTCAGTCTCATAGATCAAACTCCTGCCCCCCCCCCCACCCCCAACAATGCCTGGAAACCTCATTTGCACAAAATTAAAAAGTGCCCGCAAAATGGCAAGTCGGAATCTCTGAGTCACTCATCTCTGCTGGCGACTCCTCCTTAGAGTCCAAAACATTTGCAATCTGTGTTTGCATTTAAGTGAAATAACATGGAAATCACATGCATAAATATTAATAAACATAACAACAGAGACAGCACTACCTCCAGTATCTATTCAGTCCTGACAAGTGAGCCTGGTTTCAATACCAGTGGCATACTGGCTAGCAGAAAACAATAAATATTTTAATGTCATCAATGGCATTGATACCATACAGTGTCTCTTTTAGTCATCCAGCATCAACTTAATAATAGTGGATATGATCAAATCATGTGTCAGAAGACGAAATAACAGCAAAAACTAAAACAGACTAACAAACTGCCACTGCTACAGAGCTAAGAATTTCTTCAAGCATCAAAGTAAAATTGCAAAGACACTGACTCATAAAATAACCATAAGAATTAATAGTGTTTGCCTTATAAGATGTCAACTCACATTTCATGCAAGGTGTAAACCCTGAAGGCAAAATGCTTCCCATCACAAATTATCTGCTGTAGCAGCTCAGTTCGCCCTTTGAAACTCCAGCAACATGACCTGTTCACCAACCCTTTCTTCCCCTAGTACACTGAAAAGGGTTTCTGGAAGACATCCAGGTTAGCCCCATACAACATATGCTTTGACGAAGAGGAATATTCCTATCTTTCACAATTTCTGCTGGACGCCTAGTTGAAAAACAGGTAGAACTACATAGATCCTGCTTCCCAAAGACATGTAGGGCTTCTCTGCAATCATCATTGTGCGACACTCCACTGCTGCCACATCCCTCATTTTATTGTCACTCTTCCTCTACCATGTGAGACGCCCCTGTTCTGAGCAACCTGGTGATGGGAAAAGACAATCACTGTCACAACAAGCTTTACATGTCCATCCCCTTCAGTTGGCTTCACGTCAGAGAGCACATCTGTAGCCATTTTTACCGAACCCCACTGGTCGCTTATTCATTAGCTTTGAATGGTGGGGCCACATGTAGCCGTGAGGTGGAATGACACTTAAGTTGAGGGACAGAAATGTGCTTAAAGCTCTGCTCATTGGTATCTCCCAGCTTAGTGGCTTTGTCCAATCACATGCATGCATTTATCTGTGCTTGCTTATGCTCTGTGTAACAAAATGTTGATTGCACTCTATTATCTTGCTATTGTTTCTTCAGGCATGACAGTCCGCTGTGTGCTGTGAATTAAAATTTAGGACACAGGCAGGGATTTGCAGTTAAACCAGCCATAATTTCAGCTGCTGACAGCTCAGGTGGCAAAATTTAGAGCTGAGAAGTGCCACTGTATTCTGGACCTTGTCCCATGTCGGTGCCTGGTCCCTGGTATGCCTGCTTTATTAAAATCACAGACCGTGAGACAGTGCGGCCCACCCACTATCCCCAGCTCCAAAGAAGATTTCAGACGAAACTCTTAACTTTTAAACGAAGACCGAAAGAATAGTTTTTTAGGCATAATGACTCATTTTACTGGGTTAATCATTGTACTCATTACTGATAGCATTTGGAAGGTGTCTAAATGACAGCGATCAGGAAAAAGTGAAGCTGAATCTCATACCATTTTCAGACCCAATGCTGGAAAAAAAAAATGTTTCCCATCCAAAAGAAGCAAGTAGTCATGGCTGGCAAACAGTTATACATTAATTTCGATTCCTTAAGTGAGGTCAAAAAAGTGAAGTAATACAAAATTACAGCAAATAAAATGCGACATTTGTACATTAGGCTGGCCATACAACCCAAAACACGTTATGCAAAATTTTAATCCATCCATTTCCCAAGACTTCTAGAGATGCTTATTCGCCTAAACCACAGGTTTGTGGAATGGAAGGAAGCCAGAGTAAACCAACACTGACATGGGTAAAGCAGATGCTTGGCAATCACGCTGGCGACCCCAGTGGTGTGAGGTCACAGTGCTACCCTGTATGGCACTTCTATCCGGTCCTTCCTGCACATGGTGTTTGACCAAATTTATGCAAAGAAGGACCTGTGACAATAGCTGGAAAGGTACACAGCTTCAGGGAGGCTGATCCATCACAGCCTTATAAAACACATACATTTCTCGCCTTGCAGAGTGTACTAGCTAATCCACTATTGAATTTACCTGGCATATATATTTTGAGATGTAATGCAAAAAGGATGATCCAGTCGGCTTAGATTGGCATTTAGGAAATAACAAAATACTAATAGCTTATGATTTGAAGAGGGGCATTATTGCCTTCTATTAAGCAGAAAGCATTTACATTCCTCAAGGTGACAAAGGTATTTGCCAAACAAATAAAGCCCATTATATTAACTAATGAGGCAGAGTGGAAGGCAGAAGGATTTAAATCTATGAATCTGCAAATGCATAGCCTTCAGGTGTGAGTGGACTGAAGGCAATGAGACACTACATTGGACACATAGGAATCAGTGGAACAAATTCCTTGGCACTGCTTTGCAGTTATACAAAAAAGAATTAAAATGATCTCCAGTGCAGCTCTTGGAAAATTAAACTGCACCGTGTCACTAGGAGGGGCCGAAGAACAATTAATACACACTGATGTAGGGGCAGCTCTATTCCAAAAGGGGAGTCACATGACACTGAAATTGAGACCACCCCACCCCCACAAAAAAAAGGCTGCTGAGTTCATAGGTAAAAATAAATATCTGCTTCACACAGACAAGGTGTGCGAATGTAAAACAAATTCAGTTATAGCTGTACTAGGTTTGTCTTCAATTAATGACTTTAACAAAATTAACATGATTATACAACAGATATCAAATGCCATATGTTAATCATGCACCACCTGCCTGTTTATTGCCTGAAAGGGTGATACAACTCTCTTTTTGATAGGCCACCATGCATCTTAGAGGGACAGAGATGAGCAGTTATGATTGTGATTACTGGAGCCTTTAAAAACATCCTAATGACAGAGGAACTGTGCCATAAAGCCACACTGTTTGAGGACATTGGAAATGAGGCTGTGATTCTGTGATTTCATGGAGTGTCCCTCTCATCATACCTGCAGAAAGGTCGATTAATTCAGACATATCAAAGTTGTTACCGTGATACATGCTAGCTACCGGGGACATACTAAAAGGCAAGAGGTTTCAGTGGAACAGCACTTCTTTGACATCTCCATGAAACCTCTCCTCAAGTATTGTGATGAGAGCTGAGCATATTCAAAATTAAAAAACAATTTCTTCTTTCTACATATTTATAGCCCTGATACAAGGCAAGGATCACCTCCCTCGATAAAATGTAGCTAAACTGTTCTTTCAGAAAATCGTCAAGTCTCGATCGTGCCATTCCTCCTGTGTGACACGCCCCCTCGTTAACCATGTGTGAAATCCCCACATTACCAGCTGTTTCTTGTCTTTTCTAATTGAGTTCCTGCATGTAAGTGCTTCCCTGCTAGTCTTTCCCCAGTCCTGTCATCGATGTTATTACCTGTTTTGCCCCGTGTGCCTTTTTGCGTTTCCCTAATAAATCCCTCATTCCCCGATTCTTCGTCCGCTTCCCTGGTCTGTGCTCCCCGTGAAGTGTAACACAGATGAATAGCTAGTTCTTAAACTTGAATGGACAGGTGAAGTGACACATTTGTGATACCGAAGGTATTTAGTGGCTGTGACAGGGAAGGCTAATTGCTCTCTTAAATTTGTCATAAAGCTGCAAATTGAGCAGTGTACACAGTGCCTTAGCGGAAATTATCATCCCTTTGGTGTAATTTTCCATCCCTTCCAGGTTCAGATACTCTGATAGTCCAATTTCTTTTGAAAAACCAAAATCATTAGATGGGATGGTGGCTCTAAACGACTGCTCCTTCTTAAGATGAAATTCATGGGGAAATGGAATGAGTCTGTAACCGAATGGAATTGGAGGGTGACTGGCAGGTCGTGAAGCACAATCAAAGGACAGAGTCATTTGCTAGGGAAAATTCTCTAAACACTAGTATAGCATCGTAACATATCAATGGAGAAAAAAAATCACATTCATTATAAATTACTCTAATTTACCATCCTGTGGAATATGAGTGCAAACGGAGTGGCCCAATCTGCTTTTTAATGAATGGCTCAGAGTTTACATGCCTGTGTTTTACTTGCGTTTGTTGGATTGCTTTAAAAATAGATGGCTACATGCCCGGTTGTGGCTGAGTGTGTGCCCTGAGATGGACTGGAATCCCAGCCAAAGTGTACCCTGCCTTATGCCCTAGGCTGCTTGGATCAGGCTCTGGGCTCATGGCTAATCCCTCTACTGCAGTGTTTCCCAATCCGGTCCTCAGGGACCTACATACAGTCCATGTTTTTGCTCCATACCAGGTACCGGAAGGGAGCAAAAATATGAACTGTCTGGCAGGGAGTTTGGAGGGAGCACAAACATGGACCGACTGTGGGACCCTGAGGACTGGATTGGGAAACACTGCTCTACTCAATAAGCAGTTAGGTAAAATGGATTAATGAAGAGATAGATGAGTGTGACTGTTCCGGTCACACCAGTGCCTGATCAGTAAATCAAGTAATTGAGCCTGCTTTGGGCTGATGGCAATTAGAACCCAACCGTATTTAAGCAAAACAGTGAGCATTTCTCACTGCTCAGTCATCGCCATTGCTCTCACAGCACAGGGCTCAGCTGCTTATTTGTTGAAGGTTTGTTTTATGGGGTGAGATGGATTAGGTCTGGTTCCTCTGTGCCAGTCAGTTGCCAGCAGGTACTGGCTTGGTGGTGTGGGTGGCTTTGCGGTCAAGGTTCTTGTTGATTAGCATATTGCTTTGGGGTCCTGCTTAGTTGGGTTCTGGTTTGGGAATACATGATCCCAGGTAGCCGGCATTGGACTGCTGGTGTCCCATCTTTAGGCATTTCTACAACATTGCATGTATCCTGGTGTTTGTGCTCTTGCCCCTTATACACTTACCTAAAGGATTATTAGGAACACCTGTTCAATTTCTCATTAATGCAATTATCTAATCAACCAATCACA
>JABFEA020000110.1:29721142-29731173 GCA_019775915.2 Cyphomyrus plagiostoma
GCAGTTCTGAAGGCGAAAGGGGGTCAAACACCGTATTAGTATGGTGTTCCTAATAATCCTTTAGGTGAGTGTATGTTCCCTGGTTTCCAGTCCAGGGAACCTGTGCCACGCGTCTGAGTCTGCCTTCTGCTACACCTTGTCCTGGAGCTGTCCTTCCAGTCAGCAGCCCAAGTCCTCCTGGTTCCCTGTTTCCAACAGTGTTTCGACTGTTGATCTCAGGGACCAGTGGGCAGAGAACCTTGCATGATAAATGGATGGCCCAGGTTGAGGTTTTTGGTCATAGACCTTGTTTGTGAAGGCCAATAAATGCCTTTAACCAGTAAGCACTGAGTTGTGACGGTTACTTTCTAGAGTGTGTGATAACATTACGCATTGATACACTCAAAATGCAGTCAACACACAGTCATGACGGTTACTTTATAGAGTGCGTGACAACATCACGCATTGATGCAGTCAACACACAGTCATGTACTGCCTAATGGGACTGATTTCATGCCAGGATGAGTCGCAGAGTAACAAGGGAATCAAATTATCTGAGCTAACTGTGATTTAATGTAATGGAACTGGGAGATATGCAGATGCTTGTGTCTTAGGGTTAGGGTTAGATTGACTTGTTCCTGGATGCCAAAAACAAAGCCACGAGGTTCAGCATTATCCTATTCTGCTAAAAAGTGTTGTTAAGTTACATTTCTACAAAATATTATGGTTCCAGCTTAATATTAATAAGTAAAAGTTTACATCTTTTACTTATATATATATATATATATATTACTGCTGCTGTCAACACAGTCTAGCTTTTAATGGCTGAAAGCTCAATGTATTTTACTCAATAAATAAAAATTAACCCACAGACAAGGAAACATAAAGATGTAACTATGTACATTTCATAGCAACTATTTTATTATATTCTAAAGATTAGCAGAAAGAAAACCCAGAGACAGAACTGAAACACTCCACCCACATACGCTTTCCCTACATGGCCATGATGCCTCGCAAACCAAAAAGTTTCTATCCTCCCGTGAGTCATTTGTATTCTACCTTAAAATATCACACAAATTTGTAGAACTACAGTGCAAGTGGATTGATAAAGAGACAAATCATGATTTTTTTTAACACTACTATCTTTTGAAACAAAATGATTGTAGGTGATTGAATAAAAAAAATATATATACAAAAAGGAGCGACACATTTTTGTATTGTTACAACTGAATAAATCTGTCAATTTAATTTTCCCCAAAATATCAGACACTGATCCCTTGAATAGTTCACCTCAGTTGAAGTGACATATTGGATTTCACTGAATTTAGAATCTCAAACATAATCATAAACAAATTAGCATACGTTACCATATAACCCTGACACACTAAAATGGAACAAACTGTTAAACTGTGGTATCCTGTGGCATGTTACTCACCACATCTGCATCGGATGAGATTTGCATGCCAAAACAGTCAGGCAGCCCAGCAACAACTAAAGGCCAATGGCTGATGTTGACAATCCCTCCATTTTCAATCAGGTTGCAACGACAGATCACAGTCACTTCTTCCAATTTTCACTTTGTGAACTACAGCCAGAGATGTACGCAACACCTACATTGGCCTAACTAATGGGGGCAACCCCATGCATTTATGTGTATAGGCAACAAATCCAGTAAAATTAAATCAACACAAATGACTAGCATACGGGATACTCTGAAGAAGCAGCCCAATTTTTCAGAAAACACAGTGTCTATGAAACCCCATGTTTGTATTGTGCAATTTTATTTCCGAATTTAACGGAAGGAAACGTTTGGATAGTGAGCAGGGAGGTGGGGTCCAACCCCCACCATTTGAGAGGCACTATGAACTCACCTATGTCCACGTTAACAAATTACATAAGCCACATCAAGGGCCTTAAGGTGCTTAATGGACCATATGACATGTGACCTGCTAGCGCGAATGTAGATTTGCACAATATATGCAGCTGCTGGTCTTTGTCCGTGATAACCGATGCAGGATTTAATGCTGTTTGTTCAATGACCTGGTTCGTGAAGGCTGAGTTCATACTCAGCTGGCCATTACCCTGTGACACTCTAGTGTGTACAGGGGAAGCATAGTGCGACTCCTTGCTGGTTGGAAAATGGTAACCTTACATGGCAACTTTAATCTCTTCATGTCATCACGACACAGGAAATCTATTAATTTTCAGGAGCCTGTCTTGCTACTGGACAAGCTTCAGGTTTCGCTGCAGTGTCAACATGCCCATTAATGCGTCTAACGTGCTTAAAGTCCTTCAAAGAGGAAATCTGATATGACTCATTGCCTCGCCGCAGCTCTCTGCGGCTTCTCTTTGAGTCCCCGTCTTATCAGTATTCTCGCGGCCCAATATAATCGCTTCCCACTGCAGTACTAATGTGAATCATCTGTGGACTTTAAGTCAGCCCCAAACTAGTTGCCACGTACTTTAAATATGAGCCTATTAAATGTGACCAGATTAACGGTCACCTCACACCAACAGTTGAAACATACAGTGACTCAGCTGATATTGAAAAAGCAGTTCTACACATTTTAAGTGGTACATTCTGTCACAGAAGATTACTCCCCTCCAAGAACTCAGAAAATACTCAAGTTATCTCCTTGCTAGTTGGAGGTGAGTGATTTCTGCTTGGGAGTGCTTATTTAATTTACACAATTTACTGTATCCTTTAAGTGACAAGAATAGGACTTAATCTATACTTGAAGTGTGGAATGTGTGCATGCTTTCTGTCTATGCATAGATGTTTCACTCTGTGGAGGAATCTGCTAGTAAGTAAGTTTGTTAGAGGCATTTGAGTGGCCAGAACACCTAGAACAAAGAAGGTGCTGTAGGTTAAAGACTATGTGAAATGTTTCTGGATAAAAGGAGCATCCTGGTGATTTTCTCTGTGATCAGTCCAAATTGCAATTCTTTGCAGAGACGTGTGGGCTCTGAAAGATGTTGCAACCATACAAGAACACACTGATGAGGTCACCTTGTACACTTGCAGACTCAAGTATAAAATGTATCAGTCCTTGTAGATTTTGCTATGGCAGTCTCTGTGTACAAACATGATTAATTTAAACCACAGTGTGACACATAAAACTACCTACAGTCTGATGAAGGGAAGCAGGAGCAAAGAGCCTAATGCCATTCAGCACTTTGCATAGTATATAAATGAAAATCCTAAACAAAAATGTCCTAAGCAAAAGAGCGTGCAGGGTAAAGTTTCACCACATGACCCTGACTAGAGTAAGCATTTGCTTGGATGGCTGGATTAAATTTTACCACACCTAATTTTATGTAATATAATCATGTCTCCAGTGCAACCTACTACAATTTTTTCCAAAACAAAGTATGCAAATTGTAGATATGCTGTTCTTTGATGTCTGTAGATTTTCCTTTTATTTAAATTTATCAGTAAAAATCACAAAACTGAAGCTTCAATGAGGAATAAAAACAGAACCCTAGTGGAATTGTGTTTTTACAACACTTTCACTTTGACTCAAGCACTTTCACAGAGCTTGTAGTCCAATTGGGAAATCTGGGTTAACAACTTAGCTGAGGCAGTATGACCTCGAGCTAGAAATATGCTACATATCGGTTAACATATCGGTATTTGTTGATGTTCATCAAAAATCGAGATATTGGCATCAGTCCAATGTGTCAGTCTTGTTTTGCCAGCTGATAGTTAGACTTTAGTCAATGTTCAAAGTTAGCAGTGCCAGAGCTAAAGCATAACTTCTGAAATAATAGAGATGATTCAACTGGATGATCAGCCATTTTCCCTAGTGAAGGATGAGGGTTTTCATTGGCTTATTCACCACTTAACACCTCGCTACAGTCTCCCAAGTTGGCTCTACTTTGCTGGTGTCTCACTGCCCGTAGTACAGGCTGGTCTTGTCCGATGTAAGTAATCCCTTCAACAAACTCTTACATAAGTGAAATTTTCAGGCCATTCAGGGCACCTCATATCAGAAACGCCAAAGAGATACTAATACTACCCACCTATTTAAAAAAGTGAAAATAAATAAGTGTTAGTTTACTTATGCTGCCTTTTTGTCTTAGCGCTTCAGTTTCATTACACATTTGTGGAGCTCACCGCTTATCAGGAATACTAGAAAAAAATATATCAGTTTTCAGTGTCAGCCAAAATTTCCACATCAGTTCACCCCTCGCTAGGGCCAATGCTGTGATTGCAAGTAGCTCAAAAAACAACAAAGTAGTGATAAACAATTTAGCTCCTGCAAATATGATTCAATATATGGCTCCCATAGTATTTTGGTGATGGGTGCTGACCCAACTGCCACTGGCAAATAGTGCTTTTCTCTGCCCCTCTGCATTGCATGAAGTTTTAAAACATATGCAAAACCCCTTTCCATGACAAGAACACAAGCTGAAATAGAGGTCAGGGAGATACAGGTCAAGGAATTACATTACAGCTCGAGGTTCCAGTTTCATAGGTTCTCTAGATTCACTGGATGTCAAGAGAGAAACATTCACATCTCAACATTTTAATAGGAAAGGCAAAGGAAGGCTGAGATTTTAACAGTACTTTTAAAGCTTATCTTTTATCTTATTCTTATGGCTTAACAAAAACACAAGAAATAAGTTTCAGAGCTGAGAAATGATAGAGTTTAAAAAAGGAGCTCTGACTGCATTACCATTAATACCATTTTCCTGAATACAGCTTTGGTCCAGTACTGATGACATACCTGATCTCAAACATCACAAGCTTTAATTCAGGGGATATAAATGCCCTGATATGTTTGTTGGAACAGTACTAAATTAGACCGCATTATACAGCCACATAAAAAATCCATTTTAATGTAGCAGTTTGGGGCATAATCGAATAATACATCTTAATCCCATGGTATATTAAATGATGGATTTGTAACTCGAGGTGGAGTAGAGAGATAATAATGAAAGAGAAAGTTAATTGAACAAACAAAAGCTGGGGACTTGCTACAATTTGTCTAAGACAATTCTAATTTGTCAGCTGTTATTAATTTAGTTGCTAATGAAAGTGATGTGGATGCGATACGCAGTGGAAGATTGGATTACAAAACAAATTAGCCAGCAATTTGGTGCGAATATCGGAAACACACTGGGTCATAAAACGGAAGGAAGCGGAAGAGGCCCAAATGAAGTCTGGTAACAATGACTCAGCAGCTGATTAAAATGCTTCCGATTGGCTGCATCTTTAAGGATAAAAAAGAAATAGAGGCATGCATGGCTCTCCCCCCCCTTACCTGTGCTCTGGGACCCTCAGGTGTGAGACTGACAGAGCCCCCCCTACAGCAGAGTTTCCCAACCCAGTTCACTGGGACCCACAGGCAGTCAGAGTTTTTACTCCCTGCCAGACAGTGCATATTTTTGCTCCCTCCCAGCTCCCGGGGTTGAGAGATACTGCCCTACCTTACAGGAATCAGGAGTCATTTTATGTTGGAGAGGTTGCTGACTCACCTGTAGGTGGGAGGTGGGCTACCCTGGGCTTCACAGCTGAACACCACCTCTTGGCTGGACTCCATGGAGCGTAAAGGGAACACGATGCTGCCCGGCTGCTTGGTGAAAGATGGCCCTCGCAGGAGGCTGCTCTCTGGTGTGGAGGGTGGGGAGAGAAAGATCAAAGACTCCATTTAGCCTGCTTGGTGACATTTACCTGAGAAACAGATAATTAGTCAACAATAAAATGGGCGGGAGACCCATCAGTGACCTGCACCCCATTCCCTCCCCAAAAACACAGTTACCTGCCTCACATCTTACACTGTTCCTTTAGGATGCGCTTCAGCACATAATGGCACTATGACCCTGATTCATATTCTGCGACAGTGGCTGACACACTGAAAGCTTCCCTTCCTTTGACGTGTTCGCGGTTGTCCCAGCATGCCGTCCACAGTCAAACACGTGGAGGACTAAGCCGCAGACCTTGCTGCCCTCAGCCACCATTCAGTCTCCATACAGAGCAACATGAGACGGGTCTCCATTAATCTGACTCGCTTTGTGAGCCGCTTGCTGCTTCTCTCAGTGGGAGCCATGTGTTGTTCCCTGGTGCAGGGCTGAGGGTCTAACTGGCAGTTCTTTTAATTGCTTCACCTCTGTCCTTAGACCTAAGCAAGATTGTGCATTTACAACACATTATCCCACACAGATTAGGTGCTCAGCCATAGATTTCCACGGCTGACCTATTTGCAACACTTAATTTGGAAAGTGCAATGTAGCTTAATTCATTATTAAGATGTGTTAGTTTATTAAACAGAAAATGTAACATTGAGGGGAACATAGAAAACACCAATCCTCAAACAGTATATTTTAAAATACTTAATATTTTAAGACAAAATTCTCAAAATCCGAACTATGCTCCCTAGTCAGTTCCCCTTTGTCATTCATTCTCCCAGTCTCCACATCAAGGGGATCAGTTCTTTGTCCCTACATCACATCTGAGGCAAGATAACCAAGACTCCTATACTCCGTGTAACATTGCTAAGTGGTGAAAGGGAACTCCCAGGGCTGGGACACTCAAACAGAAGAAATTTGACTGATTTAACCCATCGGAGTGCCTGCTTTACATTAATCTGATTTAAATGCAAACTGAGCGTAGTTAAACGCTGATTAAGGAAATAGAAGGAAACCCTTCAGTGCAGAACTAGAGATAATATGTCAGACTCTTTCTTTAAAGTGACCTGCAATTCTCCTGGTTCATTGTCAAAAGCAAGACTCTTTTTTCCCTCCAACCACTTACAGCACAAGTATGATTCCTTAGCAATGACTGATTGTTTTACATGAGATTTATGTGACCACCACTGCATGCACGCAATTAGCAGGCCAGCGTCAATGTACACCAAGAGAAAGAAGTAGCTTCGCACTAAATAAATAAATAAACAAACCTTTTGGAACAACGTTTTGCTCTAGGCAAACAGTACAGGGAAACCTGCTGTGACCTTGAGAGCTATGTCCCAGGGACGATGCATACTAAATATCCATCAAATACCTATTCAATTATGCTTGTGTGCATCCCATTGAAAGAACTTCATAATAGTTGGCCAGAATGCAATCTTCCAGTTTGTGGTTTAAAAGCACCAGCATGGCGTCTGCAAGATGCCCAAAGCTGCATCGATTATCTGTTCAATTTCCCATGGCTTTAGAGCAGAGTTATGCTGTGAAGGCAGGGCACTGGGATAATGTGATAAATTGCACTGTCAGCCAGTTTAATTGATCCAGCAGAGGTATTGCAAATAACTTCCTTGCTGCTCAGTACAATATAATTTTTTAATACATATATCTGCCCATACACTTACTATTGTAATGGAAGCTATTGGAGGCCATCCCAGCTCAATGCAGCCACACCACTTAGGGAAGGCTGGTCATTCCACATCATGAACAGAACCGTGATATTCTATTTATCACCATGGGGAAATGTTGTTTTGCCTTTCGCATCACAAGGCAGGCGTTGGCCAATCAGCATCCAGCTCAAGGGTCCCACTGCAAGCCATGGGATTTGAGGCAGGGATGTTTGGATCTGAGTCCCAACCCACAGGGCCACACACTGCTCAGCACTGGCTCAACTATCCTTAACACTTGGGGTTCCCTAGCTGTTTGTCCACAATAGTTGTAGCTTGTCTGCTTGTCTTTTTAGGTTAAAAGATATGGTGGAGAGGAGGGGGGGTGGGGTGGAGACATAAAACTATTTTTGAGCCAATCAGCATGCATGTCCAATTATGCATGATTATGCGCATGTTAATCTGTAAAACATTTGCTCTCTGCTCTCTCAGATAAATTCATTTTATGTCAGTGAACAGAAAGAGATTAGCTAATCAGGGTGCTGACTCTCATGGCGAGGGTTCCAGAGTTTCCCGTTCTGTGTTCACTTTGTGCGCTAAATGTGTGTTTAATGTTGACATCAAGAATCACGTTCAACCGCCACCAGCTCATGTACGTCACAGAATCTGTTCCTTCGGATTTTGTTACCATATTTTTGTGTGATAAAGATTTACCAACAAAGTTTTTACTGACTGGGATTAAGGACGCTGCCTGGCAGGTGTGCTTCTGTGGCCAGGAACAGATGGGCAATTTAGGGCTACTAATAAGGACTATGCCCATATTTCTGCATTCTGTTTACATGCTTGGTCACCAAATGCTCGGGGCGGATTTCAACAACGCGCTCTGCGGAAAATCATGCGCTGGCAGTGTGTGCATATTTGCTAACATGTGTTATACCAGAGTTTCCAACATTATCTATTTCTTCTGCTGACTTAGAAGCTCCTTTCATTCATTGCGAGCCACTTTATCTGGCTAGAGAATTTCACTCTTTTATTCTGGTTGAAAGTGACATTTCTCCTAGTGTTCAGTGTGCACAGGGACTGTTGACTGATAACATTTATGATCTGGAAAACAAATTGCCAAGTACTGTTAATTTTATCATTGGGGGTTTTAATCACAGTAACAAAACACAATCTGCCCAAGTACCATCAATTGATCAGCTGCCCCAGTCAAAAGGAGAGAATCTGGACCCCTTCTACGCCATTTCCCTCGTCAATCCCTCTCATGCTCAGCTATAAATGGAAACTTGAGTAGCTCTTTGCAGAAAGTTACCAACTTCAAACAGAAGAGCCCCTAAGCCTCCCATCCTTCACCTAGATCCAACCAGCTCAATAAGTTTCACTGTCAGATTGACAATGACAGTCAATGTAAAAGCCCATCATGACCTGGACTACAAACCATCTCCACAGCATCTTTCCTGTAGTCATTCAGCTTCTTAGTAACCTCACCCAGGATCTCAGTAATCCCATCACCTAGGCACAACTCCCCTCTTCCCACGTCTAGACATTTCTCTCCATTATCTATTTGCACTGCTTCAGTAAATTTGTGTTACGGTGAACAACAGTTGTTGTTTCCGCACTTCAGTTTATCCGTCTGTTCTGCATCTTGCTTTTAGATATCTTTGCACTGTGTGTTTTCTGTAAATGTATATATTCTATTGGATAATTTGGTTTCATGTATATTGTACAGTGAAGTATTTCTGTCATATATTGCCTCATACTTCACATTTGACACTGAACCACATTTACTTATTATGTGTTTGTACATACTGGCAATAAACTATTCTGTGTTAAACGGAATGTTAAACGAAAGGAAACACATTGTGATCCATTCTGTATAACATTTTTTCATTTTTTTCCAACCTTTTCATGTAGTAAAATGTTCTGTGTCATTAATGATTACCCAACCTAGCATATATGCCTTTTAATTAAAGCCAGACTAATAAAAGGACACACAAGAGACTTAAGAATGAACATGTATAGTTTCCATTTCACTTTTGTACTTTTCATATGTGACCATTCAGTAAAAGATGGTTCATTATCATATCGTATATTCCACTGAGCTTGGATAGTAGCCATAGACATTTTATAAAAAAAATCATAAAAGGCATTTGGCTACATATGATTAAATTCAAGTTTAGCAGATATAAATGCGAGAAGGAGGGAGATGTGCTCTCCATGTGGCTGAGGAAAGGGCACAAGTTACTATTACGATTCTTCCGGCAGTTACTTGAAATATTAATACATGTAAGACTGACTTTTATTAGCAAAATCCCTTCGGCGGCAGTTCAGCCTTTAATGAAGCCCGGTATGAATCGCACTTTAAAATAATATCAGCTTCCTTTTGTGTTTTGCCTCAACATATATTTGAGCTGACTTTCCAAAGATGGCTGGGGGTGATGAGACTCCATGTGGAACGGGGGCACTGACATTGCGGACTGAGCCATAAAACACGGCATCAATCTCTCATTCTTTGTGGAATCAAAGTGTTCTATATATTGATAGTGGGCTAAGCACTATGATGGGATGAGGCTGTGTGCATTAACGGTGCTGTGTTCAGGCCAAACTGTCTCCTTGCTCTCTTCCTGAATGTATAGCGAAGCTCTTCATGTAATACTCTACCACGATTATCGACTCAACAAAATGCGACAATGAGCGTCACACTGCCGGGCGGGGGGGGGGGGGGGGGGGGGGGGGGGGGGGGGGGGGGGGGGGGGG
>JABFEA020000110.1:29731183-29768073 GCA_019775915.2 Cyphomyrus plagiostoma
TCTTTGTTTTTTTCTTTATTTTATTGCTAAGATATTATTTTTTTAATCAACCACTTTTTTCGACTCAACAAATTTGGTAAATTAGGGTAACAGGGCCCCCCCCCCCCCCCCCCCCCCCGAGTCTCCTGACATCACGTAGAAGCTAAGAAACGCGTCCAACGCTTCACTGATCAGCTGCTTCGACTTCTTGTCGAGATGGACCTTATAAAATAGCCTAAGAAAAAGTACAAGAAACTGTTATATTTCATTAGGGTTAGGGTTGACTAAAACTGACTGAAACTGTTATACTAGATGCTGGTAGTTTTTTAAACAACACACTGTCATGGCAGCAGGCAGCAAAAGAGGGTGATGATCCACTTTGCGGCTCCAAGACAACACAAGCAGTTTATTAACCAAAAATAAACATATACTGAGACATTCGGCTACATACGACAACTCACTGGGGAAAAGAACTAAGGCAGGAATTTAAATACACAAGCCAGAAGTAAACCATTAACAAGAAAACCAATCAAAAAGGGCACACAGTAGCAAGCATTAGGTGCAACTAAAGAACATGGATAATCTAGGAATACAAGGCTATTACAGAATTTAAAGGTAGAAAAACAAAAGCAGAACCTCACACGAGGAGGATGAATCATGGGTAGGAGAAGTAAGACAGAAAATAAACACTAGGAAAATCCTAATCTGAAAGTACAAACACTAAGTACAACAAAAGTCAAACAAGAAAGCAAAAATATATGAGACTTAAGCAGGTTTCAACCCCCCACCCCCTCCAATGGGTTCTCAATCACTAAACCCCACAGTTCAGTTAATGCCCAAATACTGACAGTCAAGGAGTAGGCACATGAGGGCAAGGGATTCAAAGAGTAAGGCGGACAGGATGCCCAGCATGAGCTACTGGCTAAATGGGAGGAAATATAATAATAATATTTTTAATGATACTTACTGATTTCATTCCTCCCCCAGCTTGTGCATTGCAGAGAATGCTGGCTGTGACCCTGTTGCAGAGTGCAGGGACTTGGGGGGGGGTTAAGGGCCTTGCTCAAGGACCAGCAGATGTGCTGGGGCTGGGTTTGAACTGGTGACCTTCTGATTACAGGCACACAGACTTAGCCCACTGAGCCAGATACTGCCCCCTAAAGGCCTGGTTTGAAGAGGCTCCAACCCTGACAGACACTGTATTATCCGCCACCACTGGTTAGACCTTAAGGTCTCCATTTTCCTTTAGCGAAGCCCTATTATTTTTCCTTTTTATAATGCTTGCACAGAAAAAGAATCTTGCAGGTTTAAGTGTCTATCAGCAGGAGTTTGTCTCAGCATCTGCCTGACCACATGTAGTCCTGTTATCCTTCCCTATATGTGCTTGGTGCACTTGGTTTCAAGAGAAAAATCAGAGGAGATTTTATATTTTTTAAGGTAGTAATATATAGATCTGCGGTGGGGGTGTTTCATTACTGCATTTTTTTCCTGATACAATTATGAAGAATTCCATCCATCCATATTCCATACCTGCTTAATTAACTTCTGGCCATAAAAACACAGTTAAACAGTGCAGCTGGAACGTCTGACACATAGGTGTTGTAGTGTCCAGAATTCCTGATTATGAGGTCATCTGAACAGGATGGGCGGTTTCTATACTCCTAGCCTTACAGTTGCCTTTGGAACGTCACTATATTATACCCATGCGCTCAAAGTCAATGCTTGTGATGTAGTCAAGACCACCTAAACTGAGACCAAGTCATTACCAAGACCACAGTGTATCGAGATCGAGACAAGAGCAAGTCAGGGTGAGACCGGGACAAGACCAAGACCAAGGCAAGGCGAGACCGAGGCAAGACCAAGACCAAGGTAGGGCAGGACCAGATTAAGATCAGAAACAGACTACATAACATAACACAGTATAAAATGTGGAGCATAGGCACCATCTTGGGCCTATTCAGTATGGCCTAGAATTTGTGTCACAGTATAATTTCAAGCATTTACGTTTTTTCTTAAAATTTCAATATAAATGTTTTTGTACAAATGTAATATTTTTTCAAATAAGACACACCTTCTTGGTTGCATTTCAATTTTTAAGCAGGATGTTCTACACCCAATCACAGTACTGCTTTAACCCTTTGAACCCTATCCATTTTTGAGCATTTTTCTATCCCTTTGATTTTAAGACTTATTACATTGTATGCACTGCATTGTATGAGTTAGCTACACATGCTTTATGGTTTTGTTTTCAGGACATTCTGGCCTACTGAAATATGTTATAATCTGATGTGTAAATCTATTTTTGACGTGTAAAAGTCTTGATATCAGCCTTCTTATGAGGAAAAAAATACTTTTTCCCAGAAGGGTGCATGGATCATTGTGGGAGGGTATATGCACTTTGTTTTCCATATAATGTGAATAAAATCAATGTTTTATGAATTATTATGGGTGCTTTTTGTGAAAAATGTTTAAAATATATGCCTCATTATGTACAGTATTAATTTGGAATATTTTATCACACAATGCTACAACTTGGACGACCAGACTGAGTAAATTCTCTGGATTGCAAAGATACGGAATTCATATATGAACAAAATACCTGTCCAAAGTTGCAAGCCTAAGATTAATTGGTTCAAAATCAAAGCATAATACATTTGTCAGGATTAACAAACAGATGAATATTAAACCGCTGTGATAAATATTGGGGCGTTCTGATGAGTGGTCTTGACTGGTCTTGAAATAAAACTTCGAGTCCTCTATGTCCAAGACCGAAGCAAGACCCAGTCAAAATCAAGTCAATTCTGAGATGAGACCAACCAAGACTGCAGACCGAGTACGACAATGCTAGTCAATGCACATCGTGGATGTTCAGAAAAATCATTAAAACACCATTTTAACAAATTTAGTGTAAAAATGTAAGTTCTTAAAGTGAAAATGACATGCTTGCCTCAAAGTGCTTCATATCTACATAGGCAGATACACACAAAAATCCAAAAGACCTAGAAAGAAAAGATCAAAAACCCTTAGGTTGATCACTCAGAGGGGAGAACCTCTGAACTGTCCATAGCCAACTGGCTGCCCCCAAGGGAGGAAAAACCAAAGTTCAGTTAATGCCCAAATACTGGCAGGTATGTAGGTCAGTTGCCCCAGTTCCTTCTGCCAAAAGACTAAATGACTATACAGTCTTTAGTTAAACACACGCACAGCTGAACAATGAACATAGGGCCTGTGTCCAACATTTTGTACCTGGGTAAATCTCATCTCAGACTTAATTTCACCATTGACTTCTACAACGCACAGTAGTTTTCTGCTTGCAGTACCAGTATCTCATATTCCAAAAGCATAGCATGAAAGATGGGACTGAAGAGACGATTAAAAATATTAAATCCTCATAATGTGAACATGGAGGTTAACAAGGTAGGGAATCCGGCCTGACCATGGCTGAAAGGCTATGAAGGTCTCTCACTTTCCTTCTGTTAATTAGAGATTATATGCTGCTTTTTAACATCCTGTTTCACTGGCAGTATGTTCTGAGAGCTCTGTTCACATGGCAATGCCGCTTATTAATGAAGAAGCCAGTGCTGTAAATGCAGGGTAATGAGAGGAAATGGCGTCCCTATGGCACTCCCAGAGGGCTTTTCCAATATGATGCAAACATTGTGAAATTTTCCTCACTGTTATTTGTAGGTGTATGATTCAGGCACTGGGGAAGAAAAAAAGAAAACTTATTATGCAGTCAGTCATTTACCTCGCTCACACTCACTACATGATATTCAATTTTCAGCAATGTTCTATTTTTCTATAATCATATTCAACAGATTTCTCTTTAGATAAACTACTCAGGATGCAAATTAATATCAGGTCACATCCTTGCTTTTCCGATACAACTTTTTATGTTGGAAACTTCAGTAACATTCTAAGGTCTATTTGATCACTGCTTCAGCTGGACACCAATGGCCTCTAGCCTGAAGCATTTAAGAAAGTGACCTTGCTTGTGCAGAATCTGAACCTGCAGATCGATTCATTCCTCTGTTCAGTGGATGTCACCACCCCTTCTTCTTGGGCTGGACTGAACAAAAGCCGAATTGAAAAGGCCCAGAGTCTCTGGATCTGGCTTCCCAAGCAGCCCGGCCCCTTCTCCTGGATGAGTGGCATCTCAAGGCATCTGGCATAACTTGGCCGCCCATCGAGGTCGCATGTCCAGTGGGACAAATAAAGCAGCGTATACCTGTGCATCAGAAATGCTCTCGCTCCTTTAAAGTGTTCGGTGGCTTGTCAGCACACACAGTTCTATAACACATATTGCAAGTAGGCCTATGCTGGCCAAAATCTCATATCCTGATACGATATATATGTATCACTGCTGCATCTCATATCTGAGGATTTTTTTTCTACAGATCAGCTGCCGTGCAAATTGGACAAAATTTGGCAAATAAAATGTAGCGAAGTCACAGACGTTGTGTGATCCAGGAATAGTCAAATGAACCACAAACGCGCAAAACTCGTTTCAGGTGTACAAATTGCTCTGTGTTTTTGTGGATATGATTTCATACAATACAAATAAAGGTGTGTATTTGTGGATAGTGATATATTTGTGAGTTTTTTTCTACAGATCAACCTTAGTATGAATCGGACAAAAATATGGAAATACACAGGAAGGACACCACAAATGTAACGTGATCCACAAATAGACAGGAAGTGATCCACAGATATGCAAAACCCTTTTCACGAGTGCAAATCACTCCATATTTTTGTGGATATGATTTTACACGATACATTCAATAGCCCACCTGTCTTGGTTAAAGCCACTGATGGTGAACGGACACAGTGCAATTATTAATAAACACATATAAAACCACATGGTATTAGAGTTACATGGTTTACATTGTTCCCACAGTTTCATTATTAAAGCACACTTTACAGGGTATGTCTGTATTATTTAGGTTTGCCCCTGTGGTCACGTGGAAGTAAATAGCAAATGGGCAAATTTAGCGGGATCGCAAATCTATTGTGAGGGAACACAAAACTATTTCAACAATTATTTTCTCACCCTGACCTCATAGGGGCTCTGTAGCAGTACGAACTGGACAAAAAATTGCAAATAAATAGAAGGGAAGTCAAAAATATAAGGATTCACAAATAGGCAGGATGTATTCCACAAATGTGCAAAACACGTTTCATGGATTTGATATCTCATATGATATTGCACAACACAAATTTTAAAATACACATTCGTGGATAGTTAAATATTTGCGGATCATGGAACAAATTTCTGGATTGTCTTCTGTGGGTTATAAATAATAAAGTGCAATAGAAAAATCCAAACAAGTGCCACATCCCATATGGTGGGATACAACATTGCAAATCATCATCCAAATGATGAAAAAATTTCTCCAGAAACAATGTTTTTTGTGACACCATAAATGCATAATATGACAAGAAAGACGATTTTATTTTGTCATTTTGTCGTATGTTGTCATATCTCACAGCCCTAATTGGAAGCTATCGATACAGAGTGAATCATTATGAAGTGTCTTTATAGGCTGCTGGGGCACCAAGTGATGCCAGAAGAACTTCAGTGTGTCTTGTTAGTGTCAATGTATCTGGACAACAACAATATTGCCTCAGGCTTTGGCTACTACAAAATACGTGGTAAATGCACAAATATTTACAGGATGAAACTTTATGTACTTTGTGGTGCAGATTATGGGATTTGTTGGTTAAGGTCAGCTGCCTTCTCTCTGATACAGAACTTCAGATCATTTTGCGATGCATTGTCGCAAACAGTGGTGTGTAATAAACACAATTTAAATATTGATACACAAGAAATATAACTGATGTTGCTAGTTTGAGGCTGAACACGGTTTTATAATATTTCAATATAAGTTATAGCACAGCTTCATTCTGTAGAAAATATCCAAATTCTAGTGTTGTTGCCTTGCCCCGATGGCCTTTTCCAGACACAAAGATGCAGCGCACGGAAGGACCGTTGGCCACACAGCATCCACTGAAAGAAACCGATTCTGGCTGACTCTCGGATTTGCAAGCTGCTGAGCAGTGATGCACATCACTCTACTCTGACAGTCTTCCCCTGGAGCTACCAGGAATGGAGAATAAATGCTGTTTGATGCTAGAATGGAAATGCATCTCAGCTTTAACAGCAGGTGACAGAAATGAATCACCTGACATTATCTTAGTGTGAGTATGGAAAATACAAGATGCAAAGAACATGGAGAGAGAAGAGTTACCGGCCAAGCTGATGTTTGGCTTGCATCTTAAAGGAGGCCTCCTTGCCCTTAAACACATTGTCCCACATCTGCCCAATGAGCGTTCTGCAGTACACCCAGTACCAGCTTAAGCATTTACCCTCTAATACAGCATCTTCTGTAGGAAAGCTCTTAGAGTAAGCAAGCAGAAATTGGCTAACACTGACAGAACCAAGGAAAATTCTCTAATCTGTCATGCATCATCCTTCATCCACTGCGTTTACCAGCTCACAGAGGGAGCTCTGTTTTATTTGTCTATTTCTCTTTAATAGATGAAAAATTGATGCATGTACTCTTTCAATAGAGGAAAAAAAACAATTAGAAATGAAATAACTCATTTAGTTGTGCATGTGCACAATGACAATAACGTTGATATTGACTTTGAATAAGGCATGTTCTACTAATACATTTGGACCTTTCATTCCTGCTGTGTTCTGCTCCTGTGTTAGAGTACTGGAGCTGTTTCCTACTTTCCGCCAGTCCAGCACAGACGCCACGTCCTAAGCTACTGTTAAAACCACACAGTTGCTGAAGGAAGTCAAGCGAGAATGCAGGGTACAAAACAAATGATGATGTTCAGGTATATGTTTTGCTCAGTTGTTTTCTAAATTGCTGCATCATGTTCTGTGTAACAGTGAGGCTCAGTCCTACTTTGCCTTTTCACAGGAAACCAGGCCTTTATCTCCCGTTTTATTCAGATAAAAGGGCTGATTTCAGCAATGCCAAATCACTCAGTTGCTTCGGCAAAATGACAAGCATTATCATATGATGATCATATGATGGAGAAATACCTTTGGTTTGTAAATAATTTAAAAGTTAAAAAAGCAAAAACCTGTTTACTTGTGAATATAGCCAGACAGATGCAGCAAACAAAAGCATGTGGAGAATACACAACTGACGAAATAACATATCCATACACATAGGGTTGCAACAACTAATTGATAATGATCAATAACACAAAGAGTTGGCAATGAATTTTGTCTTCGGTTGGTTGCATTTTTTCTGTTTGTTGCGTAATTTGAGTATAGTGACATCACCACCCAGCAATGTTAACAGTGGTGTATTAAGCCCTGTTCATACTTCACCTTTCCACACATTTGTCTGTGGGTACGATCGGTTGCAGTTGGTGCATGTATACAGTAATGGCATTCCAAGAGACCATCACAGGGCTGCAGCAAACACAAATGCAAGCAGTGTATTGAAATGGCAAAACTTTTATGAAGTTTCAAAGTTGTTACTTGGCTTAAATGGTATTACAGTAATACGCTATTACCCGTATTACCCCCCTCCCCCTCCCGGGGGAAATTTAATCGCCTAGTCTTCAAAGTGCTGAAATACTGTATACTGCAATAAAAAGTACAGTCGCTAGCAAACTAAATATGGCGGATACTGCAGATCTTTGTTTCTATGCCATTGTAGATAGACATTTTATATGGTGTGTTTTTTTACAACTGTGGCTTTAAAAACACCTCTTGAAGATTTTTTAATAAAATATTTGCACTTTTTTTTAAACCGTGTTTTGGCCCAATTAATCAATTAGTTGATCGCCTGATTATGATTAATTGATTACCAAACTAGTTGTTTTTTGCAGCCTGTTGCGTGCACGGGTAGTGCAGGGCGAAGGAGGGAGATCCAAGCAGGAACGAGGGCAAACGAAGGTTTATTGCACTATACACTGACATAGGACAACGTCAATGCCGCGTCTGCCGGAAGAGACGCAGACGCAGACCTAAATACGTTAGACAGGCACAGGACAGGCGTGCGGCAACGCCACACAGGTGAGAACAATGGGCGATCACAGGAGGTAACGAGGTGGGCGTGGCACACAGGAGGAGTGGACGGAGCAGGACGTAACAGCCCAGTATCCAATGCATACAAGTACAGAAAAACAGGGCACCTGCGTATACAAAAACCCATTTTTTTCTGTGTTACATGCTGCAACCTGATAGCCCTGTTCTTCTTATTTTAGTGATGCATCTGCAGTATCTTCAGTTACACCTCATGCATAAACTGCTTATGATTTTTTTACCTGCCATGCATACTGTAGTAACCTTAAATGAGAATCATTCATCATGCATTATTCTTGTAAATTACTGTTACAGTGGATCCCCCTTATAGTGATCATATCTGTCTGGGAGAAATTGATCACTATAAGCAGATGATTGTTACAACCAATTATTTCTTCTTTTTTATGTCTCAGGCAGATTACTATCTAATTGACATTTGTATATTTATTACAAGTGGTAAAACGCACAGAATAGCTATTTACTTTGACAATTGACAATTTCAAAATAACATGGACAAAATACAGTACTGTACAAATTAAATAACTGAAATGTGCATAATTATACGCTATATAAAATATGGTATAGTACAGTACAGTACTGTACATAAATGTTCAATTCAATTTTATTTATACAGCACATTTTCACAACGTTACATTGTATCAAAGCGCTTATCATTGTTTCGCTGCTGCATCTCTGTGGCTTGTTTTTGGTGGTTTATTATAAGCTTTGATGAGTATATATTTGTCATTGAGGGAAAACGCTGAGGTTTTCTATGCACACAGAATTAGCCTCAGGTAGCTAGCCAGAAGCAGATGGGTTAGGATGATCCAAGTAAAGAAAAAAAAAAAGTTAAAAAGTTAAAAAAAAAGTTACCACAATTAAAATTTTTTCCATTAGTTGTCATGTTTAAAAACACCCTATATTAACACTGTAAGCAGACTACTTGATTACTATTAGCCAATTAAATTATTTAAACAGTATTGGTACAGAAATGATTCTGTCCCAAGCTATTTGATCACTATAAGTGGTTCCCACTGGATTATACATATCACTCTTATACTCCAAACAAATTTTTTTTTAATCCTGCAGAGAAAGTCTATAATATCAACCAAAATTACCTGATATGTGGCATAAAGAAGCCATCGATCTTAACCAGTGTCCCTGGACCTAGAATTAAAAAACCCCAAAACAGCAGTTATCTGTCACTATATCGGGTATCAGGAGCGTTTTCTGTTTCAACGCCAAATATGGTGATCCTGTATTTGATTAAAATGTTCAATCTTGGTCTCATCTGACCACAGCACCTTTGTCCAGCAATAATTTCAATGACCTCTAGCAAATTGCAAGCATTTGCTTCTGTGTCATAGGGTGAGAGACTTTCTTCTCAAAACCCTCCTAAAACGGCTGAGCTGATGGAGGTGGCGGCTGACGGTGATGTTTGAAACCCTGTGACCCCAAGACTCCATCAAGACCAGAAATTCTTTCACAGTGATTCTTGGGATTTTTTTTTGCTCTCCTTACCACCCGCCTTTCTAGTCTGGAGGGCAAAATGCATTTGCATCCTCTGCCTGTCAGATTTTCAAAGGTTCCAAACTCTATACATTTCTGAGTAATTGCTGCCCCAGTGCTCAGTGGTATATTTAATATTTTGTTGATTTTCCCGTAGCCATTACCAGATTTATGAATGTCTACGACCATCTGCCTCTTCTGAACTGCCAGTTATTTTGTTTTCTTCATGGTGCTGGATGACAAAGGGATACTGGATCATTTTATACCGTAGTGAAAGAGGAAGTGATATAATGACATAAAAAGTTCCTTAAAAGTTAAATGAACTTAAATAAAGAGAATTCATTCATGGTTTAAATTTGGTCAATTTCATTTACAACAATCTCTAGGGGCACCATTCATTATGAAATCTTTATTTGGAAAACTGATTTTTAATTAAGTGAATTTTGGTTGGTTCCAATGAGACATTAATAAAGTCTGATATTTCTTGAATCTTGGCAGTTGGGTTTTTCTGGTTTTAAAATACCATTTTAGTACATTCACAGTCACAGGGTACCAGTAATCCTGTATATACTGCAACTGAGCTCTGCACTGGTGACTGTGCTATGCAGCTGTTCATTATATATAGTGACAGTGCTACGTAAAAGTTTGGGCACCCCTCTGAGGTTGCATGATAATCTGCTTTGTCTTCATAAGAGAAGATATAGACAGAAATATCCCATTTTTGTTCTAGAGAAATGTAGACAAGGGAAGGTTTATCAGAACAAAATTCTCACTGTAGAATTATTGAGTTGTATGAAACAAAATAAAATGGCAAGTGAGAAAGTTTGGGCATTAGTTGCATTAAAGACCTGCAGTCATTCAGTGCTGTCAGGTTGCATCACAAAATTGCTTTTATTAGCTCATTAGACCTTAAACTATAAAGACAGATCCAAGCAATCATGAAAACGGTTATTTAACATAGGTGATTGCTAGTTGTGCTTATCCTTGGTTCTCTCTTAGAGAGTGGCTACATGGGAACCTTTAAAGAACAATATACTGACCAAGATAATTTGTTATTAGGAAGCAGGAGCAGGGTTCATGAAATGATCACAAAGGTTTGGATTGTCTGTTTCCTCAGTCAGAAATGTAGTTAGGAAACTGACGGCCAGAGTGACAGTCCTTGTGAAGGAAAGACAGATATCTGAAAAGCACAGAATGGCCAGAGATAAGCCACAGACTAAAGGGCTGCAACAACATCTGGCTGATGATTGTACATCGTTCCACAGTCAAGTGCACATTGCACGGGAACAGCTCGTGGAAGGGTGATGCACAAAAAGCCTTTCCTGAGTACTCACCACCAGAAGAGGTACATGTGCTATGCTAAAGCAGATCTGGACAAGCCAGAAACAAATTGGTAAAAATATACTGGGGAGAGATGAGACTAAGGTAGAGTTACTTGGTCACAACCAGAGGTGCTATGCATGGTGGGAAAAAGCGCAAAGCATTCCAGGAGAAGAACTTGGTGCCTACTGCAAAATTTGGTGCAGGGTCCATCACGTTATGGGGCTGTGTGGGTAGCACAGGTACTACAAACCTTAGTAAAGTCAGAGTCATTCGCAAAGTTATGGCAGGGTTGGATGTTTCAGTAGGACAATGATCCAAAGCACCAGAAATTCACATAGAGGCGCAAGTACAATGTTCTAGAATGGCCACCCCAGTCCCCAGGCCTGGACATAATTGAAAATGCATGGACTGATTTGAAGCAGGCTGCCCACACTCAGAAGCTATCAGACCTGACTGAACTGGAGGCATTTTGTAAGGAAGAATGGTCCAAAATACCCCTAGCCAGAATTCTGGGACTTGTCAGTGGCTATAGGAGGCGTTATTTCAGCTAAAGGAGGCGCTACTAAATATTGATATGATTATTCCTTTGGGGCACCCAAATGTATGCACCTGCCTATTTTTGTCTAAATGCACATTCAATTGGTTCTGTTGGTCCAATAAAAACATTTCACCACTGAAATGTTGCTGTTTCTATAAGGTATAAAATATATTTAAATGAAGTTGCTGCATCAAAGCTTAGCAAGTTATAAAATGATAGTGTTTTTTTATCAGGGAAGCCCAAACTTTTACATTGCACTGTGTATACGTGTGTGTTTGTGTATATACAATATACAGAAACAGACACACAATATTTTTGCAACTGTTTCATATAAGATGATTCCTACCTACAGACTCAGTGTTAGATACCACAGGCCATAGGCATGGCTATACAAACATAGTCGTAGGTATCAAATCATCAATATATTACACTTGTTTTGAGCACCACCCATGCTGATATCCATAATCATAATTGTGTAATATACATGCACTGGAGAAAACTGTGTTAGCTGTTGATTTGTGTGACGGTGGCTCCCTTTTGATATTTAGGCATTTGACTTTAATATGAAAATAATAATATAATGACAACCAGGAATTTTGCAAAAGCTCCCACGGGACTTTTTCTTAGGTTCATTATCTTGAAGGAATATCTGCAGCAGTCCGGCACAAAACTATATGCTCAGGTGGAATTACTCTCGTGATGGTGAGCATAACGATGGTGAGAACATTTCAGTTAGCATTACCACCAATGATACATAAAAAGGAGCATATACAAATCTAATGAAGCTTTGGAGATACGAGATCATTTTCACATGAAA
The DNA here is from genome assembly GCA_019775915.2 of Cyphomyrus plagiostoma. Lineage (NCBI taxonomy): Eukaryota > Metazoa > Chordata > Actinopteri > Osteoglossiformes > Mormyridae > Cyphomyrus > Cyphomyrus plagiostoma. The sequence continues at coordinate 29,743,403 of JABFEA020000110.1, forward strand.
GCTTTGATGTAGGGCACTATTTTGTGGATGCCAGAAGAAAGCTCTGTTTATCCCCGCTTCTACAGTCAAAGTGGCTTTCAGTAAGCACAGGCTTGTCAAACCAGCACAAACACAAAATGATTCTTAACTCACACGTGACGCAAATAGCCGGCAATAGTTGCAGGTGGCCTGCTGTGATGGAGGCGTCTCAGTAGTACTGCTGTGGCCTCAATCTTCCAAAGTTGTGATTCTGATTTCTGCCCCAACGAGGCATTCACATGTTCTTCCAGTCTAATAGTTCTGTAATTTTCCTTCCATGACTCAAAGAGGGCAAATTAGGAGAGCTAGTGTTTCTTTGCCTGCTTTCCATTGCTCCCTAGGATAGGCTCTTAAGGGTTGCCACAGTCCTTCATTGAAAGTGGCTACGGATGGAGAGAAGGAAGAATGGATGGAGGGATGGATGGACCATAAGAGAGGGTAGCAACTGCTGGTCTGAAGTTAAGCTGGAACCACCCTGTAATGCTGATTTGCGTTGTTGCAAATGCTAAAGCTCAGCCTTCACGGCATGTCAGGAAAATAATACACGGTAACTATTTGGGCCCCTCTCACTGCAGGCACGTGCCGCTGTGTATGCCAGTGTCGACACAGGTCCTCAAATGAAGTAAATTAGCCACTCGGGGAGGGGATGGCAGCGCTGCCTGTGAACCCTTTTTGGAAAGGTTCAGAAGACAGACGTATCTATAAAAAACACCTAAAGTTTGCCGTGTTTAGTGACCATGCTGCTCCTTAACACATGACTCACGCACTATGAGCAAAAAGCAGCCCGTCCTGACAAAAAGGACACTGTTCTGAACAAGTAATCTCCTAACATTACAAATGTAGGTGCTCGGGCATTTGTCTTTGCCGAGTACAGAAAGGGCATATTAAAAGGAACAGTGGCAAAATCCATCCAACTGTAACATATGGGAGACATTGCTCATTAATTTCCCTTTCTTCATCTCAATAGCTCAATAAGGATAATGCCTCTTTTATCAAACATTTACAGCCATCAGACTCTTGTTCAAGTTTGACCCTGCTGCTTTGTAAGTGAGAAAAATTAAACCGCCTCATCAAACACGATCAATGATAGGCCCCATGTAAGACATCCTTTGCTTCAGTGAGGATATCAATGCAGCCTTACTGTAAATTAATGACAGTTACTTCAAATCCCAGATAAGGGCTTTTTTTGCATACTTGCAACCTCTGTCTCCTTTCCACCATATGTTAATTAAAGATTAAGCTTTTCGGTGATTCTTTTTTACCAGGCTTAAAAAAAGGAGGAGGATTGATGTCTATGTGGGCAAGTCCTAATTAGCTGGCATTAGACAAGAAATGACTCAAACGACTCTCGGCCAGCCTTAAAGGTTGTTCAAGATTTTCTTTCAAAAATAATATACTGCCAGCTAATCCCATGTCTTGCTACAGGCTCCTGCAAGTGTCGAAATGGGAGCCGTTTCTCCTAGATGCTCCATGTGTTTATGTATTGCAGCCTATGTATAAATAAAAATTTGGGGCAACAGTTAGAGAAGTAATCACAGTCAAGGTGAGAAACAATACCGGAAGGCTACATAACTTTCTAAAAAACTGCAAGTTTTAGCTCAACATCTACAGGTAAAATAAAAAATAAAAAAATAATAAGTGGAGTGTTTCTTTTTAGATAGTGGTGAGAAGAGGCAAAGTGGACAGAAAGTACTGCTGCTCTCTTCAGTGCGACAAATACTTGAAGAAATTCTCCCTGCTATAAAAATTGGATAAATGCCTAAATGTAAAGGAAAAATGGAAGCTAGGGTACATTTCACTGCATTCATGTGGATTTTTAAAGAGACTGTGTTCTTCATGCTGTTATCTTGGAATAGAGGCAGACAGGCAATATATATTCTAAAGTGTACTCTAAACTCAGATGGGCTTTAAAAGTTTAACCACCAAGATAAACTGAAGAAAATACACAAGGATGCAGAGTACACAAAAGACTGTCTGGAGCTTGCATGTATATAATAACTTCTTATTAAGGCACTTACCAACAAGGCAACCCAGGAGTGGCTGCAGCACCAGTAGTTTCCATAGCAACATCATCTTCATTGTCTGTGTTCAAAGTGGTCTCACATCCAATCAGGAAACTATGAAATCCTGTTTGCACGTCCTTAAACCCTTTCGTCTGAAGAGAAAAGGTGGAAAAGATCCCATGAGGCCTGAAGTCATTCATTTTTTAATTTAGAAGGGCAAAACTCATCAGCCAAGACTCACACACAGCGTGTTTTCCTGCAATGGAGAGTGTGAGACACTATGTCTAATAATAATTCAGAGAAATTTTCTCCCACAGTGCATGTTAATAACTGAATACGTCATGACCAGAAAAAAAAAACATTAAAGTTGACAAACTCTAAAACCTGATCCATATTATGTTAGTTATCAAGGATTTTGCACATTTCACATATGTACTCCTGGTGTAAGGCACTCGCATCATAATGACCAGTTACTGATCACTGCAGTGACAAGTGTAAACACACACACACACACACACACACACACCTGATGTGTTTTTCCCTCCTTTACTGAGAGACTTTATCATATAATTAGTGCTCAAACTCCAAAGACTCATTTGGCTCATCTGGACAGTAATTTCCTTGGTGCTCCAGGTCACATACTGAGTAGTGAAGGGGTGGAAATCGATGTAATTCTGAAGTAACATCCTTAAGCATTGCTTTTAAAATACTGACTTATTGTTTGTCCTGTGGACCTAGACAGTTCAATAATAGAATATGGGTGCTTCTATTGATGGCAGCCGGCTTACAAAAAGAAATATGACAGAAGTTTTTATTTATGTTATTATGTTTTAATTACTTCGCTAAATGGTAACTCAGAGACTAGTTTGGGGTTTTGAATTCTGCTTATCCTATTTGTGTGTATCTGGTTATGAATACTATATACAGTGGTACCTCAGTTCTCGAACTCAATAGAACTCAAATTTCTTAAAAGTCGAACCTACCAGTTCGAAAAAAAAAAATACCTAGGACTTGATTTGAATCTCAGAAGTCAAACCGTGAATGCCGACCTCAGATAAGTTGTTAGCAGGGAAATGAGTCACGCGGCACGTCTCTCAGCGGAAACAAAGGGTAAAGCTTCAGTCTCAGCCTCGCATTAGCTGTGATAGCACTGTGCATGTTTACACCAGCTGAATAATAATAATAATAAACCATTAATATATTTCATTATAATATTGTCCTGCGGAGCAGGGACGGAACGGAGACAAAGGCGCAAACCTTAGGGTATCGGGGAATACGGGGTTTAATTACAGGTAAGGCAGGCAAAACGCAGACGGACAATACAATGACCGGACTGGGTAAACAAACTGAAATGCGGACTAAATACAGAGGACTAATGACAACAACCAGAAGCAGCTGATCACACGTGGATTCCACATGGGATTAACGGGGGAACGTGGCACATAGAAGAAGCGGATGATTGGGGCAGGGGACATATTTATTTTTAACTTTACACATTGTTCGGATAGATTAATTTTCTTTACATTATTTTATTTACTTCACAAATTACTGTTTTTATAAATGTGCTTAGATGTGTTTAGTACAGTATATGCTCTTCTTGTTTTATCCGGTTTATTTTGTGTTTAAATGCTAGAAAAAAAAAACATTTAGGTGTATTTTTGGGGGGGCCGGGAAGCAATTAATTGGTTTCCCATTATTTCTTATGGGGAAAATCTGATCAGAACTCGAACTTTGTAGGATTCGATCCGGAGATCTGAACGGATTAAATTTGAGTTCTGGGGTACCACTGTATTACATAGCAGGGACCAAACGTCATGTCTGAGCATGGGTGTTTGCATGCTCTCCCTATATACTGTGTGCAGTTAACCTAACTATCCATCCATCCATTTTCCAAACCGCTTATCCTACTGGGTCACGGGGGGTCCGGAGCCTATCCCGGAAGCAACAGGCATAAGGCAGGGAACAACCCTGGATGGGGGGTCAGCCCATCGCAGAGTTAACCTAACTAGCATCTAACAATTGCCCATAGCGTGCATGTGACCACAATGAGGAAATGACATCACAGCCCACATGTACCACAGCCTTGTTCCAGAGTTATGGAAAACCTGGAAAAAAATTTGAATTTTGAAATATTTTTTTCAAGGCCCTAGATAACCTTTGGAATAATTGGATAGAGAGGAAAAGTTTTGGAAACCAGCCTTGTTCAATTTTGTTCCAAGCTTCGTTCTGCAACGCGCTAACGGAAATGTACGAGCGCAACTCAATAGTCAACTATCATGGTTAGCATCCGTTTCCGACACTTTTACCGCGCATATTTTGCGTATTTGATCGCCGCTTTTTTCGCTCGCTATTCCGGTTTTTATTGTTTTGTTTATTTATTTGCACGCATTTGAATTATTTGATCACAGTTTCCTGTTTTTGACTCCGTTTGCCTCTACCAATCATAAGGTACGTATAATTATTTTAGTATTGGAAATAATTTTCTTAATAATTGAACACTATTTGCACATTGGCGAAAATTGTCTACCGTCTGTGTTTATTTGGTAAGCAGATTGGCTATCATCGTACCGAAAATTATTTTTCCAAATACTGTTCTATCTACTTTAGTTTTACAAACTTGTGGGTTTTGTAAACCTGGCATAGACAGACAGGTGTCACGGAGAGCGAGGCTGGCATGGTCAGGCAAATATGTGCAGTGGAGCTGTAACAGGAAAACAAAGGGACTTTTTCTGTACGGTTTTGTACAAATGTGTCTTATGATGGAACATACTTGGTGCAAGTAACTGGGTGGTAATGACAAATGTTTTATTAAAAACAAAAATAAACAAAAACAAATAAATATTTTCAAATATTTCACTATCCACTTTAGAGCCATTTGCTCATAATATACAATTCCAGAGCATTTTTAGCTAGTACAGTGATCTCCCGCTATATCGCGGTTCAGCTCTCCCGCCCCCGCTATATCGTGGATTATTCTTCGATGCATCACAGTTCTCTGCAATGTGTATATGTATGCATACAATTACATATTATTATTATTATTACTATGTTACTCATATCCTTAGCCCGACATCCATATATCATATGCAGTGCTTGAAGTGGGCCGGAACGCAGTTCCGGAACTTCTGTATCCTAAAGACTTAATTTTTTTTCACCTCACAAATGTCAAATGTCGGAAAATTAGAGTTCCTGCACTTATTTTTTCCCACTTCACGCACTGATCATATGTGTTTACAACGTGTGTTTCAATGCGTTTACATGTGTTTAAAGCGTATTTCAAGGTTTAAACTATATTTAAAATGTTTATTTATAGGCTATGGTCTTTCTATATCGCGGATTTTCACCGCTGATGGAATTGGAACGTAATTTACACTATAGGCTGGGAATCACTGTATTGAAACGTGGTTATGACTGAAAAGTTAAATTAAAACATTAAATTAAAAATGAAACCCGGTTCGCACATGTGATATATTGAACACAAAATATGACGTGTAAATGAATAATCGAAATGTTTTTCATTCCAAATAAATTTTTAAATCAGTGGTTCTTAACCTTGTTGGAGGTACCGAACCCCACCAGTTTGAGTTTCATATGCGCATTCACCGAACCCCTCTTTAGTGAAAAATAAAATGTGATTTTTTTCAAATTCAAGATATTTTTTACTGGTGCACAAAATGAGCCGTGCATGAACATCACCTTGTTGAATCCATGTTGTACATATTCGTCCGACCACTTTTTTCTTTTGCCCGACATAGTATGGATTAAAATATTAACAAAAAAATCACACGAAGTACTACCACGACAGTCACACGTTGACTACTGAGCGCGCTAAATTTCCCGCAGCACTGATTGGCCAAGCAGTGTAGCATGATCATCTGCAACCAGTGATGGCCTAGCGGGGCGTGTCATCACGAATTTACATGATAATTCGGGTGTGTCCGGACGGCGGAGGCCATGCCGAACACCTAGGGTTCGATCGAACCCAGGTTAAGAACCACTGTCTTAAATGAACAGTTACAGTGAAATCTAACCCCTAATAGCATAATGTGGCATATTCATGAATTCAGTAACATCATGCAGAAATAAAGTGATTTGTATAAAAATATGCATATTAAAGCTCACAACTGCTCATTATAACCACTTGTGTATGAACTTCATAACCTGAAAAACTGTTTCATTTTTTCAGTCACAAAACAATTAAATACCAAACTCCACGTTGAAAGCTGTTTTTCTCATTTATTATGGCCGTACACCGTTTTGGACACTTCTTTAAAATTTGTCATACCTTTGAAGAAATCACTTTTTTCAGCTGGGGGAACGTGTGCGGAACTGGGTGATCTAAACACACTTAAGGAAAAGACTACGCTATACTACAGCTGCCTGACAGCAAATTTTGTGAATACGACTGCTGAATACGACTGCTCTTATGTTGCACATACTGGCCCTTGAGCAGTCCTGTTAGATTCTCACTTTGTTAATATGTGTAGCTGTGTAGCTTGTTATATTATAAAACATAAGTGTTATAATTAATCAAGAATGATAAATGTCTGAACTAAAGTGAATTTCAAGGCAATTCCCTCAGACGAATGTTGTATTTCTTGTCGGACAGCCATCCAATCACGCAGCAGAAGCACCCCCTGCTGAGTCACTGTGGAGACCCCTCGCACTCCCACTTGACACCTGCACATTTCACGCTCCATTCACATGTGCCAATATCCTGCCTTTACTTCCTGCTGTTTCCCATGGTTCCGTCCACTACCTGCGCCGTAAAACACACAGGAAATGCTCTTCAGCGGCAGACTGCTCCGGGGTTGAGTGCATCTTGGGAACTACAGGATTGTTCAGAGAAAATTATACAAAACAAAAAAAAATAACAGCCACTGCTCCTCTGATCTGGCAGGCAACACGGAGCCTTGCATCGCCTCCGCGGGGAAACGCGGTGGGATGCCTCTTGTTAGGGAGAAGGGATCCAGCTGGGACTAATTGGGGAGAGGATCCCTGGCAGCATGTTGTGAGTAGGACAGGTGACATTCTGCAGTAACAGATCACAGAATCGGGCACTTTTTTCTGTTTTTTGCTTTTTTTTTCTTCCGTAATGTGGGGTTAAATGAAAACAAGGTACAGAGTGAGCTACAAAACATTAACGTCATAAAGGTTCAAAAATGATGTGCAAGGAAAGCAAACAAAGCAACACAGAGCTAGTCATGACAACCAGACAAAGCGGAAGATTCAAATAAAAACATACCATGTATCATCTTTCACCCTGGTTCTGTGATGTAAATGCATCAGCCTTTACTAATTAAATTCTTTCTTTTTCCAAGTGTGAGAAGGGCTAAACACAGACTGACCGCTTATGTAACGGGTTTTAGTTGAAAATATTGGATGATCTGTAACCCCCCCCTCAGATAAAAGGACAATCTACAGAATTTTAACTTTTCAGAATGTATTATTTATTTTCTTTGGTTGCATGTCGAGAATCTACCAACTGCAGAAATAGCCTATGGACTAGATGAACAGATTGTCGACCAAAAAACAAAGCAGAGGATATTATTAATCTTAGACTCTGTTACACTGTAGAAGGCATGAAATGAGCACATGAAGGGGGGTAATAAGGAAAGAAGGAGAAGGCGATTCCAAAATTTAGCAACTTACACCAAACAAAATTGATAAAATAGTAAAAAACAGTCATACCAGTGGCCGGTAATGTAATTACATGCATTTAAAATAAGAAATAACGATAATACATAAACAAATTATATCATAAACATATATCATTAAGGTAATTATTGATCTCAGGAGAATTGCCTAGGAATGGTTTGAATGACCCGTGCTGAACTGGATAACTGCAGCTGCGCATGCAGACAGCAGAAATACAAGGGACTGCGTGCGGAATGGGGAGCGGCATGCGAGGCGACTTGGCTGCAGACAGTCTATGAAAAGCAAATGTAAGTAGTTAAAAAGGTTGTTGTGTGTTTTTGTATGATAATTTGTGAAATATTTTCAGATTTTTTTAAAACTAAGACTTTGACCTATGACCATATCGCATTGTAGCTTGCGTACTGTTTTTATCTCTTGGGACGGCATCACCCAAGTGTGTGTGCAAATGGAACAAGGCAGAAGCAGCCCCTCTGCGGCATTTAAGATTCTTTTGCCAGGAAATTCAGACCTAAACAAAACAATTAGGCATAGATATGCGACCTTAGTTGATAGTAGAGAAAACAGAAGCTAGTTCATTTTATTGTGGCACTGGGCAGACTAAGGCATATTGTGATGAGGATGGCGAACAAACACGAGGATCGTATGAAGTTGCTTTTTTAACGTAGTCCTGAAAATATCCGCCCTTAAACAGCGATTCAGTAACACAAAATGGCAGGGAAACACAGGGAGTTCACTCAAAGTCACACATCAAAGACGGTAAGGCACACACATGCGGGTAATTACACACTGACTAAAATACGTGAGGACCAAGCAGTTTTTGTTTTCGAGTAATGCCAACATACACTTTGCTATTACTTTACGGCAGTTCCTAATAGTGTTTGTTTGCGGTTTTAATAACAGATAATTTCAAAAGAAATTCAGATTTCCCTGCTCTACTGAAATTGCACTGAACCATGAACCCAAAATCAAGGTTTATACCGAACCATGTGTACTGTCGCGCCCCTAATGTCTGCCTCAATGTTAAGGCATAAGACCAAACAATCAACAAACAGAGCATTGAAAGGAAAACTACACATGAACACATAACAGTCCCCAGCAAGAATTTTCCAAGGCTTTCAACCAGCACTGGAGAGTTTATCCTCCTGACCCTAACCCTAGCCTCCACTCAGAGAGAAAATGCAACAATATCACTAATTTAATGTCAACATGAGCAAGGACATTTAACATTAATGCAAATTGCTAATTTGCACATTGGGTAAGTTATTGCTAGTTTACCAACCTTTATGGGTTGCCAACCTTTATTCCACATGTTTTAAATACCGCTATCTGTTTTTTTTCATCCACATAAAAAAATTGTCTCTAGTCAAAGTCTATAGTTTTTGGTATGAATGCCACCATGGTTACTCCCTGCTAGCTTTCTGAGTTCACCAACAAATCACATGTTGCCCGTTTTGTGAGCGTGGTGTGGCTTCTGTCGTTCATGGGCACGCACCATTTTTGAGGTTCCGATAAAAGTCAGAAGCACAGTCGTGGAAGGCTGTGACGAAAAATCACGGTGGAAAGTAATATTAACTGCAGTGATACGATGTGCAACATTGCAGGTAATTTACAGTAAGTGTGAGTCTCAAGTCAGTAATATCCAAGTCTATGTGAAGTTGAGTCTTTTTCATAAACTGGAATGCAAATCTGCTGTCCAAAAAAGAAATGCAGACTTAAATCTGTTTCGAGTCAAGTCATGTGACTCGAATTGCCCACCTCTGGGTGTAACAAAAGGATTAATCAAACAACTGGCCGGCTGTTTTTTGTTGGCACAGTGGAAAACTGACACGCCAAAAGGGGCACCAGCATGGTTCGAATTACGGGGCACTTGGTTCTCCTGAAAAGGACACAAGCGAAGTTGTGAAGTTGTGGTGCACACTGGGGAAAAGAGCTCCCCACGAAAGCCACATGTCACTCGAACCCGGGGCACCAGGTAAAGGCAGGGCTATAACTGCATGCTGGATCAGGCATTGGAAATCTGGCAACATGGAGGGAAAAACCCATGCAAGCTCTTTTAATCACCTGAGTCACCACCCCCACCCCTCAAATGTGGAATCAATCCCGCGATTATTTGACCACACTGTGTTTAACATCCAGATTTGATTTCCTCGCGATAGTGGAGATATTCTCCATTTCCATCAGTTACGAATTCCACCCTCCATATCCATGCAAACCTGCCTGCACCACCAGTATCTCCAGCTAATGTGACAAATGCCGGGCGTGGTGTGACAGTTATGGGTACAGCATTTCACGATCCGTTCGTGAGGAAACCCATTTCTTTTACACACTATGGGCATAGAGGAGGGGCAGCGGGGAGAGGGACAGAACAGATATAGGTGCCACCGCTGACCAAAACTGTGGGACAGGTCCCAGATGCCAGTATGACACAGGACAAGCACAGATGGAAGCACTGCCATGTCCAGCAGAATTTCAGAAATAAGAGTATTTTCTTCCGCTCTGCCCTCTGCATATAGTATGACCTTCACGGCTGAAACATTCATTCTGATTAAATTCCATTATTAACTTAGACTATATTTTCATAACTGGATTCACATTTACAACCAGCAGATTGGCGGGCAGGGCAGAGACAGGGACAGATACGAGATTTTAAAAGTAAGACATGCAGAACAGAAATCCTTTTCTGTAACACCATCGTAAGCTGGTGTTTATGCTTCTTTGAGAGTAATGAAGCTGGGGCAAGATGAACAAAACGATATGGCTGACCGTTCGCCACAAAGCACGGAGCTGAGCCGGCTCACTGTGCCTTTCCCCCAGTATGAATATGTTAAGTAACAGAATGAAAACTGCAAAAATCTTCAGTATTAACTGGTTCTCTCTTCTTTTATCAATGGGTAATGATGGCGTGAGATTTTTTTTTTTAAAAAAAAAGCACCATATTGGTGGATTTTTTTTCTCATATAGCCTTTTCATTGTATTGGTTTAAGTGCAGCAGATTTTCAGTAAATTCAAAGATCAATAGTGAGAAAGCAAAAAAGGAACTACTAATCCCAAAACCAACAAAATAACAGAGGCCTGTGAGAAAATACTGTTGCAGTAAAATTCATAATAGATGAGTGCTGAAAAAGAACTTGGATCAACAGTCTTCAACAACAACCAATTACAGAGGTTAAATCTGATAAAACTCTGCAGTTAACACCCTTTTTTAAGTATGTCAGCTGAGATGGGGCGAAAAAATGAAAACTCCAAAACCACAATTTATGAAGAAATATTTTTCTGTTTGTTGTGTAGCTACCCTTCCAAAACAACCAAAAATCAAGTCATTGAAATATGTGGATGTTTTGATGCAAAAAATTAGGTCAAGTAACTCGGTGGCACGACAGCAGCCTCGTTGAACGAGAAACTGCAAAATCCAGATTAAAATCTGGTCTTCAGCACTATGCTATATGCTGCCCACAGAACCTGTGTTGCTCTTTTTAGGATTTGAACCTGTACATTATTTGCATTTCATTTATTTAGCAGGTGTATTTATTCAAAACAAAGCATAATTAATTAGGTAAGGCCAGGCACTGAAGCTTCCTAAAGCAATTAGGGGTTAAGGGTTACTATTCTGACCTTGGGATTTGAACGGGAGACCTTCCTGGCACAGCTGCGGCACCTTAGCTCACCGAACCACACACCACCCACCATTCATCCTATAATGATCATTGATCAGTTTTCAACTCCTCATGACAGCTGGTTGGATATCCATCAGATGAAAGGCGCATTTATATATCGTCTAAAACAGAGTCTCACTTGTAGGACAGCGAAGGAGGTACTGTATCCTGAACACTGGCCTTTGCAGTGAATCAGGGGAACTTGAATCATTTTCAAAAAACACACATCGTGCCGAGAACACAGTCATCTTAAATGCATTAAAGGAACAGCTGTCAAACATTTCCTTTTAATATCTGTTGTAAGTGGCGTTACATGCTTAATGGAGGTCCTGAGATTATTTAGGACCCAGCAAACGAAATTTACAGGTTTATGTAAAAGCATTTTCATTTGTGCTTTACAAGCAGCAAGGGCTCATTTTACAATCTTTATAGTGTAAATTAAAAGAGTATGCTTATAGTCATTACAGAAGAAACTTCAATCTTTATAGCCTTTGTGTCTCCAGAGAAACATGAACTGCCAGTTCAACTTACCATGTTTGAATTAAGACCAGTGAGATCGTCCCATATGACCAGACCAGGTCTTTGCCACGGTAAGGAAATACACACAGAAATCCCATTTCTTTTTTACATTCTCAGCACAACAAATATAAGCTGCACAGCACACTTGTAATTTTGTAATAGATGGATACGGGGGCCAAAAGATAGGACTGGAGGGCATGACAGGACAATGGGACAAAAGGAAAAGATCAACGGTTTAAATCGAAAATCTGTTCATGGCCACCAAAACAATAACATGCAAGAGGTCAGATTGTTTGTTTAAAACTGAAGCCCAATGTGGGGGAAGACCCAGGTCACACTCTGCAAATTCCCAAATTTCTCCCCAATGCACCAAATCCAATCAAACTACTAAAGCAGAAAAGCAAATAAGAGGCTGAAGATCGATTCCCATCAACTATGCACTGGAAAATATGACCCAAATCCAACCTCTTCCCAATGTCCTGTCTCACATTATTTTAACTTTGGGTTTCCATAGCCATAAGCAGGTTGTGCTGTTAAAATTTGTGCTTAAATCCGCAATGCATTTTAATAAATTAACGGAGACTAGAGGGTATATTATGGAGCTCTGAGCTCATTCAGGGAGTTGCTTTTGAAAACACTTCTAGAAAGAAGGCATAATCCGGGTGACACTAAAGGGCTCAGAAGAATTAAAAACTATTCTCCCATTGTCAAGTTTGTTTCAGTGTTTCTCGATGAGGAAAACCCATTTACCAGCCTGATTCTAAAGTAACTTAACATTTCTGCAGATTCACTGATTTTCATCATTTTTTTTTTAGTCGCCTCAACAGAAGAAAAAAATCTATCTGTAGAAATGGATACCATAACACCTGGAGAAAGTCGTGCAGTACACAATGAAATAGGGATGGATGAATAGTAAAACATGCTTTCCACATATCATCACACGCTGCTATCTTTTCCTGCAGTTAGTGCTCCTCTACACTGCCTTTGCTAAAAGTCAGCTTCCATAATTTGAGTGCCGCGTCATAGAAAAGCGCAGCGAAGATCAAGGTACATATAGATGATGCTGCACCACCACAGATTCTGTAGACCAAAAAAATTGCCGCACTGCATGGGTTTCCCTCGATAAACCTTGCATTAGTTGGTCAGTATGAGACGGGTACATGTGTCATTGTTCAGTAAGGTTTTGTGACAGATTTGCTCATCGGGAGCTTTCAAAGGCTAACGACTGCTAAACTGCTCTTTACATTTGCATGTACTACAGTATCAGGTTTATCTTCACTGCAAATATTCTAAAATTAAATTTACAAAAAACAACATGTCGTTTTAGATATTAGATTATGTGGTGGTTTTTGGGTTTAGTTCCTGCCAGTAAAACATTTTCCTATTACGGTTTTATATGCTTAGCGCGAAATTATTCAGAATATCTCAGATTGATGATTCTCAACCCATAGGTGTGTCATAGCGAGCTCTGAAAGGGTGGCGAGACACTCAACCAATCCAAGAAGCCAAACCACAGATCCACTGGTACATACAATGAAATGTGTGCAATTGGCCCTGAATGGCGTGAATTGCAGAGTGCACTGCGTGCTTGGTCATAGTGTTAATTTAAACCTATACCTCATATAGGGTTGCAACTGAGCTGGCATGGTACAAATTGGGTCGCAGCGCAAAAAAAGTAAATATATATATATACAGCTGGTCATTTATACCATAGTTTTATTATTTGTGGAAGAAACACAACCATGAAATGCCAAAAAAACAGACATACTGTAAAGATAGATAGATAGATAGATAGATAGATAGATAGATAGATAGATAGATAGATAGATAGATAGATAGATAGATAGATAAATGACAATCCATCCACTCCCCCATCCATCTTACAATTGCTTACTCTGAGTAGGGTGACTATTATTATTATTATTATTATTATTATTATTATTATTATTATTATTATTATTATTATTATTGAGGATGTGCACAGCTAATTATAGCATATTGTAGCACTTTACTGCATTTTTTAGATAACCGACCATCATATTTATTCTCTCAAGACGATCCCATTTCCTCATTGATACGTCACATGCCTTTATTACAATGAATAAAGGCTGGTGATGTCATCGCATTTACTGGACAATGCGCCACTCCGCCGTGTCAGAGCAAAAGCAGCTTTCCAGAAAGATTTCTGTTTCTTTGATGTTTCTCCTCCACTGCCTTCAATATCAATCAAACCTCCTGACAAATGAAAATGAAAAGTCTGATGCACATTCCAATTTGAGCCAGAGGAGGCCGTGGTGGGGGTGGGGGTGGGGCAGGGCTCCCTGGCCTTTTCAATCTGCTATGGTATCACTTACTCTCAAAAGGGAAAAAGACAAAAGAAAACATAATAAACTCCACCGCGAAACAAAAAGAATAATTAAAAGTAAATGGGAGTGAAGACAGTTTCATGCCTTTCATCGCTATGTCATCTGCTGTGCTTCTGGCAAGGGAATACATCTTGGTCCATGATTTCTGTCTGGCTGAAAGGTAACCACTACAGCACACAAGATATTTAACATGAACTGGAATGATTATGATGATTACTTGTTTACCCTGGCACCTCCCAATGTACAAATATTTTTAAAAGTCTACATGAATAGAACAGTTCTTCAAGTACTACCTTGTGTCATGAGATTCACACTAAATCCATGAGCTGTTTCTCCCTAGTTTTGAATCACGTCTAACTCCAACCTGGTCCAGCACAAGAGAAAAGATGACAGAGCCAAATGCATATTTTTCATGTCTCCATCTCCCATCTGACCCGGTAGAACCTTGTGATCCATCAATGGACGTTGGTGGGCTGTTTCAGATCCCACAGGTAGTTTTATCCCTTTTGACGAAACTGTTGCATGAAAGCAACAGGGTCGTGCTTGAGCGAGAGGCCAAAGCACACACTGCGTTTCTCTGTAAGCATTTCTGGGCTTTACGGAGCCACTCTGAGTCTAAGCTGCAGCATTGAGCGAAACACTGTGTACATAAAGAAGACTTTGTTTTTCAATCAAAAAGCACAACTGAGGCTGAAAGGTTTTATTCACACAAAAAAGGACACTCGTAAAGGGGGAGGAAAAAGAAACCGTTATCTATTTTATGTTTGACATGAATTCCACTATGAAAGGTACAAAAATGCTGTTATTCCTAACCATTTAAGAACGTTTAAGGACAGTGTTGAGACTCCAAACTTATTGTCACTTTCCAATATTCTTCCAAGAAAATTCTATACCATTTTCGATACCCAACACAATTATATAATATAACTGAATACAATTTTAATTTCAATTACAATTTTGTTTGCAGTAAAAACTAAACAGCCTTTTGTAAACTCATGTCACTGTATCTAAAACATGCCGCGCATTGCCTTGTCAGTCAAAGATAATGGTACAGTGCACACTGAGCAAATATATGTTTGAAATATGTCTTTTGATAAGACGTCAAAAGACGTATCAAAGGCCAGAAGGGTCAAAACATTAGCATTTTTTGCGTTAACATGCTTAATATTTACTTCCTGACATGCACGTTTTTTGTGTTTTAACGCATAATAATGTGATAACACGTACAAAATGTGCATGTTAAACATTTTGAGTAACACCCTTTTGATACAGGAAGTCCTGTGTCTCCATACAAAAGAGACACTGAATTTCCTGGAGGCTACGCTAGCCCCTGTGTGACGCTTATTTACTCGTCAGTCAGTTTTGACTTCAGACTTATTTTTAGTTGGCTAGTTTGGAAAAGTGTGGTCATATACAGTCTGTGAAATAATCAAAGAAAGGACTGACATTTTTTGCTTTTTTTGCTCTGTATTCTGCAGATGGACGGAATTGTTTAAGTGTGACCGGCACCAGAGCGAACACAGAATCAAGCACTGCGACCCCTCCGCATTCTGTGAAATGGCTTCTCTGAACTCACTGAATACTGAACATGTAAGCAGAAATAAAGACAGTGAGTATGGATCATGCAGCTGTGAAAAATACCCAATGTAGGGAACACGCTGGCTTACACGATGGTCTGTACTCTCCCCTAGTGAAACATTGCTTGTACGTCTTGTTTGTCTTGATGATGCATTGGTGAGTTCGGCTGGTATGTGCCACCTCACACTGCCGCAAAAGGGCGCATTCTTAATGTGGTAACATGTTGTTAAGCGTTAAGACATGCAAACTTGTGTGCATTAACACGTCGATCTTGAGCGTGCTAATTGTGAAAAAAACACACATTTTGACCCTTGTGGCCTTCAATATCTTACAAGCCAGAAAGAAAGTTTGTATGACTTGTCTATGTATTTTTATGATGCCTGAATGTCCAATATTGGATCCTGCACCTGTCTTGCAGGTCCACAGATGTCCAAAGAATCTCCTAGCCAGGTCTTCAGATATTTAACTGCAAATCTAGGTCCAAGAGGGGTCATAGTCAGATGTTCAAATACCATACCTCATTTGCATGTTCTGCAGACATACAGATATGATCCTGGACCGATGGATGCAGTCAACACACCTGGTGGACTCATGTTTGCTGGGTAGCAGACAATGTAATCTCACTGTGATCACATTCATAGACATTTGCTAGCAGTAAACATTATTAAAAATGAAATTACTTAGGGTACTTTATATTATTACTGTACAACAGACATACATTACTTGTACATGACTTTTTTAAGTCTCAAAGCACAAACATGTCTAACAAGTGCATGACTAAAACTATGTATCCGAGAGATCAACACTAATCAACAGGACTTCACAAGATCATACAGGGCCAAATATGACCGGCAACTAAAAACAATTGGAGACCATTGTTTTAATGTGGAAATGCTTAACCAGCTGCAAAACACCAGTTAAAAAAGGCACATCACACCTCTACTTCAACCACAACAGGCTCGTGCAAATTAAAATTGCATTAATTCAGAAATAAGATACCTATAATATTTATATTACATTATATTTATATTATATCGCGTGGTGTTTACCCCCTTTATCAGTATTCATTTGGCATGAAGCCAATGTATTTCTAGAAAACCGGAAGTGCAGGCTTTAGAATTGATAATACTGTAACGCTGTTTCTGGTGACTTCAGCGGTAGCTATATTTTAGGTCGTGGGTACAGAGGCAACACGGAGACAGTATATATGATGCTAAACATGGAAGATTGACTTCCCCCTTTTATTATCTTTTTCGCGCCCACACAAAAACAAGTAGTACCGGTTCCTAGCGACCCGAACTATATCGCTCCACTCCCAAAGCGTCATATAGTTCCCTGATCTTTATGTCATCTATATAAACGAATCAATAATAAAATAAACATGAAATTATAAAGTAATTAATCTTAATGAAAATAAATCTCCTCTTACAATACGAAAAATCAGTATTGTACATCTATCTTATATACAATAGAATCGATACATTGGTTACTTTCAATACTTTTGACAATGCTACTTCCAACAATAAGACTAATAGTGCTATATACATTGTACAGGTGTAGCTCAATGTATGTCAGCTCCTGCATAATGTCACAGCCCTTCTCAGCTTCTAAAAATAAGCTCTGTTGATCCCTGAGAGAAGCTGGAGGGAAAGCTGGTATCTTCATACACCGTGAAAGGCTTGTTCTTCTGCTCGGGAGAAGGCTGGGTAAACTCCCTCACCCCTCCCTTAAACATGTTTTGAGAAATCGCACAGGATTCCTAACTTTTTCAAAAACCAGTAGAGTGCGGTAAGAATAGACACACCGTAGGCAGTGAGACACTGTGTGTTTGTCTGTCGCATTTGCAGTCCTTCGCAATTTTCTTTTTAGCTTGTGCGTGTGCGTGTGTGCGTGCGCGCTCACGCATGTGTCTGCATGTGTCTGTGTCTTCCAGGCATGTGAGGGGGGGCCACCTCCAGAAGCCCCTGCCTCATATTTCCCCAGACCATGGCATGTTTTCAGGAATACCCAATCCGCAAGGACACAAATGCTACTTAGTGACACCAGGTTTCAAACAAGTTACATGGATTAAAGGATTACCTGGCTCTGTCAGCTTCACTGATCTCACCACACCGCCCACGCTCTCTTGGAAAGTACATCTACGTCTAACCTGTCGAGTCCCGGAAATTGAAGGAAATTGTCATTATATTGGGAGTAATTACATGGCTTTTGTTTTATGTGTCCCTTGGGTGCCCTGGTTCCTATCTACTGTAAACGCTGCACATTAGCAAGCATGTCTATGTTTAGCTGCTGCACTTTGTTCACTTCCTGACATGTTTTGATTGGGTTTTTTAGCTTCAACACTCTTCAGCTCCAAAGGCTTATGGGATTTGCTATACGCGCACTAGGACCTCAGCCCCTCCCCCCCGTACCTGTCCACGTCTGGAGATCAGATTTGACTGAGCGAGTCAAACCGTAGCTTCGGCTAAACACCAGCCCAAATGGTACCAAAACAAGACCTACAGCATAGACAGACCAAACAGTCTAAGTCGTCACCAACTACAAACGTGTTCACAGTAACAAGCAGTGACAGTAAGTCATCTGATCCATGGTCAGGTAGGAAGCGTTTCGGGGACCCACTTGCTACTCATCAGCCTGACACAGATAGAGCTCCTCTGGCAAGGCCCCAGACCGGGTACTGAGCTGAACCAGCAGCGTGGACAGGCCTTCTGACAATAGATGAGGGAGGCAGCGTGAGGGGAGTGAGCCCGGGACTCATCAGTGGAGAGGAAAACACCAGGCTGAAGAAATACGACACTGTGGCAGGGTGGGACGTGTAGTTCCCCCTCCGCATGGCACAAATCCACAATCCCTACGGATTTCTGCCGAAGAGCCCGAAAGAAAAACAAAAGCAGGGAAAAAGAGCACACTGAAATAAAAATACTATATGCTCTTCTGTTTGTGTGTTTGGTACCACTTTATAGTAAGACTACCCTTATAAAGAGCGTTTGAATGGTTTGTAATTAAGTAGCTAATTAGGCTGTAAGAGTTTGCAAAACATTGCTCGACAATTATATTTAAAAAAAAAGTTATAGCAGGTTTTTTATTATTAATGAGTTACTTCCATGTACAAGTGGCAGAAGGGAACCTTAATGTAAGTGGAGTTGGTATGTTGATTACAGACTTTGTGTTGACCACCATGTACAATATCTGCATGTTGTATCTGTACTCTGTATACTGATGAAGAACTATTTTCAGGCTTAAATACATTTAAAATGGTGCTTTATATGTACTAAAACAATATTCAGCAGAGATATTTGTAAACACCTAATTTTAACAAATACCTATGATAACCGCAACAAAGAAATCAAATATACTGTACATATCTAGTTATCTTAAATGCGAATTACTTTATTATAATTTTATAATAAATTATTATAGCTTCAGGTTGAAACACTGTACATAAGAAACAAGTGACTTGTCGGCTGTAAACTAATACATTTAAATACATGGCCATTGCAATGCAGATAAAGAGACAGTATTGTTACATTACAGCAGTACTTAGTAGTTACTGTTCCTTATAACTTTCGTACGACCTGACTACAAATCTCATAGCTTTTTGTTCTTTTACCCTTTCAACAACACAGAGGTACTTTTACCGAGTGTTGTGAGTGTAGAGGACACGTTACACTTTGACAGAATTTTAAGTAATTGTGGGTCATTGTGCATCATTAAAACCACAAGCTGGAGTTGTTTCCTTGTGCACCGGGCGCATCGCGATCGCATGACAGACGGAGAAAGGCGCAGATGTTCAGACCAGGGATCATTCCAGCCGATGCTCGTTTGCACATGATAAACGACTCGTACGTGATGAGCGACCGCATGCGAGAGGCTTCAACAAGAAAACCGGGTCATTTTTACCAACACATGACGGCGTTAATAAATTGGTATGCAGGCAAAGTATTACTATGCGCAAAAATCACCGGAAAAACAATTCATATTTAAGTGCTCAAATGAGGGTAATTTACGACATTTTCCACTTTAAAGTATTTGAAATGCTGAGGATTGATGCTTTATTCTGGATACAAATAGTTACAACTCACAGTTTGAAACTAACCAGGAAGATGTAAAGCAGAGACAATTGTAGGAAATTTAAGCTTGATACAGAGCTGCAGACTTCGCCGTGATTCGTATTGGAACGCAGGAAAATGGCAACATCCATCTCAGTAAGAGTGACAGGTTTCTCAGTGCACCTGATCCGCTTCCTTTAACAGATTTAAAATGATTGCGAGTTCGCTCATTAGGAAGACCGATCATCTTTCAAGCCGACCGGCGAATATCTCCTGCAACATGATGCACGCTAAACTACGATGTGTTAGTTTACGTTTAATATCACGATACTTTAAAAGCACGATATAATTTAATTATGTTTGCACCAGCCGGTGATCAAATAAGCAGTATTTTATTTCTAATTAATAACAAGAAATAAAAATATTTTCTAACATTTCAATAAATGTATCGAATGAAAATACGCAACAATCAGTAAAAACACTTTTGCGAGACATATAGGAAGTTAACAGATTAATAAACTAACAGCAAGAAGACCATAAATAAAAATATATTTTTTAAAAATCGTCTTACCTGAGCCTTAGTTTGTTTTCCAGTCTATACCCTTGTATTCAAGTTCTTAGTCCTTTTCTAGTATCCTTTCTATTGTGTTTAAATACAATGTTTTCACTCCACTTTCTTCGGGCAGCAACAACGTATAGCAAGAATTTACAGGGCAGATAGTGACTATGAGAAATGCGTGTCCGTAAGCGGCAGCTTAAAGCATCACTGAGCGCAGCGGCTCGGGGAAATGGCCTGAAAATACTAATTTACCAAAATCCCAGCAATCCGGGGAACAGGAGCGGCTCAGTCTCACTAAGGAAGTCTCTTGCGATGAAGCGCCACGTTTTTCTGAAATAACAATAATAATAAATATGTATAGAAAATAAAAAAAACTGAAGTAACCTCTTTTCTCGACTGGAGCAATTACATGTCGCCTAACGCAAAACGCGAGCAAGCGCTTCTGGTGTCGCTAAACCGGCTGTGGATTATAAAGTATTCATTCTGCTTGAAGTGGGATGTAGGCTACTACAAACTGGCGAAGGGGAGCTATATCTTCACTTACTGGAACCCCCCCCCCACACACACACACACACACACACACACATACATACACACACACACACACACCTCCACGCCCCCTCCTTCTCCGCATCACAAATCCATCCACGGCATATCACACTCTCACTCTGTAATTCTCGGGAACGTTACGAAACACCCTAAAGCATTTTTAACCAGGGTTTTTTTCCCTGATGGTTAAGTATTAATAGGTTATATCTCACGATATTCTAAATATCGGTATAATTTTCAATAAGTATTTTAAGTATTTAGACTAATCTTTGATGCTCTGATTTCGGGCTTAAGTAAAGCAATAATACTGTGTATGCATACGTGATATCTCAAATTAAAAGTTTAAAAAAACAAAAAAACGTAAAGGCTGTATAGAGAACACACCTTCCCACAGCACATGCCCCTTTCTCTTGTCTCGTACTCTTGTCCTGTGTAGGTGCCCCGCAGTTTGAGTCCAGCACTCTGACCTGTCTTAGTAGGGAACATCTCAGTGGTGCTAAATGGAGTGTAATCATTGGCACTGTCCCCATTTGGCAAGCTCTGCAGTGACAAAGGCTGTGTAGATTTTACCGGTGTCACTAGAAAGTCATAGGTGTAGTCCACCAGAGACCAGGGGTGGAAGGAAAGCCATCACCATCAAAGACCGATTTCTGGTCAGCACACAGTAGCCAGAACATTCACACATGGTCAGTACTGCATATTCTGAATGAAAGATGAATGTGTGTTAACCCTTCGGCCATGTGTTAAATATATGCATGAAGATCCAGCATCAGTAACAGCAGTCAGACACACCTGGGATGGCCTACAGAACACTGCACTGCAGCGATTCGCCTTTTTTGGATTATTCATCCTCATCTCCAGCTTTGCTCAGTGTTGCTGCGTGCGTCTGAGGGATCTTGAGTCATTTTTCAAACTCACTGAAAGAAACAGATAGCCCAAAATAGAACATTATAAACCTGGATGTTGATATTGCTACATGGCTGAGGATTTTGGGAATTACAGTAAAATTCACCATGTGTGAATGGACAATATTATTCCAGTTTTCAAAGTCAAAGAGGTCTGGGTCAGACTCAGAGAATTCCCAAAATTGTCCTTAAATATGTCTGGTGAGAGCTAATACAGTGTCAGGCATAGCTCACTGGCTAATACAGTGTCAGGCATAGCTCACTGGCTAATACAGTGTCAGGCATAGCTCACTGGCTAATACAGTGTCTGGCTGGCACTGTCTTTCACAGTGCACAAAATAGAAAAAAATCTGTTTAATTAAAATGTCTTGCTATTTATATGTTTAAAGTAAAGTATATTAATTTGAAGCACTTTATTGTCTTTGTGTAATCGAACTAAATTACTTTTATGACAACTCAAGGTAAATGAATAAGAACAAAATAAGCTAAGAATAAATAAATAAAAATAAAATAATTGTACCAATGCTATAAATCTGTTTTATTTTGACACTGTGCTCATTACTCTTCTGTTAATAATCTTCTAGTGTTATGCATACAGCACAGTGTTTAGGGCTCAGCTTCAACACAACTGTCTTCGGCAGTTTCCATGTCGACTCCTAACCAGGCTAATGAATTCCTCCGTATTTAAGGCGCTTTCAGTCATATTTTTTCACAGCACTTTATGTCAAGTCTCATTTGAGAACAACCTCTTCATTGACTAGTTTTTAAATTTCTAAATATTTCTCTAATGAAAAGACAAAGTTAATTGATAAGATGGAGACGAAAAGCAATAAGTTTCCATGAGTCTGGTTTGCCTGAGAAAGCCTGCCTTGGAGAGCATTCACTTACTAGCAAACTATCTCCACTAACTCTAACTGAGCCACATATATGTACTGGGTCACCAAGCCCACCAACATGAGAACATAAGGTCTAGCATCAGGGGAGCATAGTCGGGGGTAATAGCAGCTATGGGGGGGTTGGGATCCTACTTGGTATGTTTTGCAGTGGGCCGTGCCCGTCACAATCATTCTGGAATGGAAATTTTAGACTTCCATCTTTGTGGGAACAGTGTGGGGAAGTCCGTCTTCTGTTCCAGCCTGACTGTGCCCCAGTACACAGAGTAAAGTCCATAAAGGCACTGTTTGGTGAGTTTGGTGTGGAAGAACTTGGCCAAAAAACACCTGTGGTATGAACTAAAACAGAGATTGTGAGCTGAGCCTTCATGTCCAACATCAGTGCCTGACATCACAAATGCTCTCCTGGATGAATGGGCAAGAATTCCCACAGACACACTCCATAAACTTGTGGAAAGCCTTCCGAGAAGAGTGGCAGCTATAATGTCTGACTGACATTACTAAGACCCAATTAAAATGGGGAAACATTCAGGAGCCAATCCAGTTTTGAGGGGAGCAGGGAGGGAGGGGCACCATGCCGGACCCAGTGCTCACAGCAAGGGTGCAGATTCGGGTATGGATGGTAGGAACCTGTCCTTACAAATATTGTAGGAATGCCATGTGTGTTTTGCAGGCTAGTGGGTTTGAGGTTGCTTTGGTCCATATCAATGCTGAAACCAAACGTACGCCCTTGGCTCACAGTAGAAAGATGTTAATGTGAATCAGTGTTAATCAGGAATGTAATTTCTTGCAGCCACATTTCCAAGTCAATAATTATGTAAAAATAGAATGTTAAGGAAGCCAAATAGCTGGATGCCACTTGATCTGTACGTTTTGTAAACCTCTGACGATTCATGATCAATGCATTAAAAAAATCCACTTTTCTTCAGTTACATATTTATGCATTACTATGATGAAAAGTGTTTAGCTACTGATTCTCATAGGTAAACACCATCAAAAGACCAGCAGCGTGCAAGCATATGATGCATAAGATTTGCAACCAAGTAAAAATAATATTTCAGTCAAATATCAAAAATCAGCAATGTTTCTATTTTTCCCAATAGCCCCAAATCAGTGCAAAATTTCATTGCATACACCATCCATCCGTTCATCTTCTACAAGCATTTATTCATCTAGGATGCATTTTTATTTTTATTGCTGTGAGAGATCTCTAATTGTGGTTTACATATGCTACATCAGTCACGACATGGCAAATGTAACTGAATTGCATGTGTAGTGTAGATATACTTCAACAATTTGTCAGATAAAAGACAAAAGTATGGCGGTTTTGATAGGCATTTCATAGCAGGGAGAATGAAGCTGTTCACAGTCAAAGCAGGCAAAGTAAACACCTCAGAACTTAGAAGCTATGTATTCTGTTTGTGAAAAAAAGAAAAGAAAAAAAAACAGAGCATTGTCATTTCATCTCAGTTATGTAAAACTTTATTTCAGCCTCCTACGCTTATTTGGATACATTCTTGGATCTCTTTTCTTAACATACTTTGATTTTGAATTTCTATTAATCAGCCTAACACATAATCATAGAATGAATAAAGAACAGACAGGTGATTCTCTTATATTCTGTTCCATAATATTACCCATCCATCCAGCCATCTATCTTCAAAGGGTTTATTCTGGTACGGCTGGCCTGGATGCCCTCCTAGCAAACACAGAGCAGGAGGCTGGGCTACAATCATACAATCATACACCATGAGCAATTTAGAGAAGGCAGGTAGCCCAGTGGTATGACTTTGGACTGTGGGAGGAAGATGGAGCATCGAGAAGAAACCTTAGCGACAAAGGGAGGAAGGTGGAGCATCCAGAAGAAACCTGAGCGACAGAGGGAGGAAGGTGGAGCATCCAGAAGAAACCTGAGCGACAG